>BMAV01009734.1:198787-225544 GCA_019973955.1 Trichonephila inaurata madagascariensis
TATATTATAATATTTTTAAAATTATATTTATGAATATATTATAATATATTAATATATTTTATGCCAAATATATTTTAACGTCAAATCTCACCAATAAAATTATTAAATCATCTTCAAACGTAAGTATGAGGTAATGCATATGAAAGATGACGTGCGCATACGGATAGAACTTTTAGAAGCGCGCCTAGGGAAGGCTTAACACTGCGTGACATTCCGTAATGGCTTTACGCAACTTGTTGATAAGCATATCCAACATTCGATGAATTCTCTGCTCACTTTTAATTCCCAAATTGCTGTCAGTATCTTCGTTTAATACTGTGGTCACATCTTCCATATCCACCTGAACAACTGGTTTTAGTCCTATATCACGTTTCGCGTCAAATCAACCGGTTTTTCTTATTTTGCGACCCCGATTAGTGGGGTGGATTTTATGCTTTTTAATTCTGGAATTTCATGATAGTTATTAATTTACCAATATTTCGCATAAAAAAGCTTCAAGAACAATACGGAATCCTTCTTTGCCAGAGTCATGATGAAGAACCTAGTTAAGACATCATTTGTCCCACTAGCGCTCTAAATTTTCATCATTGCTATTGTTGTTGTGTGAATATCACCTTTCAGTAGTTTGCATGCTTCAACTATTATAATGCAATATATCAACACAATTTGAATCAATTTTCTAATTTGCCAAGAGGACATGCATTAGATTATGATTGTCCGGACAAGAAAAGTAAATGCGGACATATGGGATTTTTTTTGTAATTCTTTAATAAGATATAAAAGAAAAACTATATAAGTTCTTTTTATAATCTCTCTCTTGCTTATTTTTAATTACAAAATCCTGTTGAAAATATTGAATTATGGAAGGGGAAAACATTAATTTAATCTTACATAAATCTTTTATTTGTAATTTTTTTTATTTATCCAATGACATGAGTAGTTATTTTTCCTTTCATGATGTTTAATTAAATCATTTATTAATAAATGCTACGTTTCTAAGCGCTATGAAACTATTTCTATGTTAGATAAAATCTGAAGAAAATTTAAGAATTCCTTTTTTAGCAAAACAAGTTATATCAAAAGTAAGAAAATGTATTAGGAAGGAATAGTCTCATATAGAATTTTGAAAATTCACATTTATATTGTTTTTTATATAGGAAAGAAAATATCTGTAACATGACAATGTATTCATAATTATTTCTAAAAATATATGATGGAGGACATACTGTTATGGAGGTATATATTTCCTCAAAATGTGCACAAATATATTACTGATAATTACAGCTATTATCAAACTAAGATTAGAAACTAATTATCATTTATTGAATTTAAAAATGTAATTAAACTTTAAAATACAGTTGAATCTGTTTTTGCGCGGTAGATAGGGACCGCATAAAAATAAATGCACAAAATAAATATTCAAACATTTCATAAATTCTTTAATGAAACAAATTAATTCGTGGAAATACTACAAAAACTTTTTTTATGCGGTGGATAGGGAGCGCATAAAGAAAGTCGCATTCATAAAATATGGCAATTATTTTCAAAATTTATTTAAGAGTACATCCATAATAAAATAAATAATTAACTATTACACATGGAAAATTTTAAAAACATATAATTTCTCATTGTATATACGAATAAGTTTTCAAAATGCACATACATAATTCATTGCTACTCATCGTAATCCAAAGCCCTGTAATGAATAAGTTCAAAATCGCTTTCGTCACGTGAAGGAGCAATTTCAATTGATTTATTTTTTGGTAACATAAAGTAAGAGATAAGTTTTTGTAACGAAGGTCGGGTGGTCAGTTGCTTGTAAATGTCACGATAATCAGCTATACATGACTGAAGCCCTTTTGGGAATTTTAGACTCCTTTCTTAATTGGTACCTATTTTAAGAGAATGATTTTCCAATTTGTTAGAAAGCTGGATCCCTGCATATTTTTATCAGCTCTCAAAGAATCCGGTTCTGCTTGTCCGTCTTCATAATTTATCAAATTATTGATAATGTCGCTGTCAATGAAAGTTTTGTCTTCAATCAAGCGCGAGCTGCTGGAGCGTTGAGATAAAGCAACTGAATGCGCAATGTCGGGAGATTATAACAAATGAACACACAGAGAGTCTTGAAGTGTCTACATTTCATTTGCGTTACGTACACCCCGCATCACGGGGGGGGGGGCAGGACTCTAGGGTCCCAAGGCCTGACTTAGGCTAAATACGTATTTACCCAATTTATAAAATATTAAAAACAAAACCTGACTTTCAGGAGGAGTCCTAACCTTCTCCGTTACACCACTGGTAAATAGATAGAAAACATTACAGTGGAGCCAAAGCCATTGAAATTCATACACCACATTAAAAAAAATATCGCACAAAACAAATCGCACGAAAATAAAATCGCATAAAAAAGACCGAACCAAAACAGATTCTACTGTACAAATGTTTTTTTAAGTAACATATTAAATCCTTTATCAAAATAAAAAGTGAACATTTCAAATAATCTGTATTTTTACCTCTAAATTTGTGCATGTTTAACAATGGTTTTCTAGACTGATTTCTTTTTTTTTCTTTTATAACTTAACAGAAATTATTAATTTTCTTGTGATCCACAGTTGTTTTATTATTTTTCTCTTCTGTCGTAATATGTAAAGTAAAATAAGCCTCAGTAGAGAAAAAATGTGTTTTCAAATTCCTAATTATGCGGTGAAAATAGATAACGTGTTAAAGTAATCGTTCTTTTAGCAGATACATAAGAAAAATGGCAAAATTGGAGTGGGAAAAGCCAAATATCTACTTCATTTTGTAGTGTTGTTTTCATAGTGTGAGTTCCCTCGAAGTCCTATTTTTTTCAGAATTCAATAACATTGTTACAACTATTCATCGTAGATTATGCTATTCATATCAAAAGTTTGGAAACTCGGAGAATATTCGATTTGGGAAGACATTTGCGTTTCTTTTTTTGATCTCGGATAATGTAATAGAAATAATTGGAAAATAGTATATGAAATTTCCAGAATAAATTTTGTTTATACCTAAGTTACAAATGTAATAATTTGTAGTGTAGAAATGCTATTGCTTTACTCGTACATATTGGAAAAATTTCTGAATGTAAGAATATTTTTTTTCTCCAGTTTATGTATTCAAAGTATGAAAATTGCAATCGAAAGTTGATATAAAACACGTTACCTAATTCTACTTTGGTCTGAAGATTATTTTTCACAACTTAGGACAGATGTTTAACATATTTGATGATATGTAAAATACAAAAGGGAATATATAGGAAGCAAGGAAAGATGTAAATCAATTTTTTGAAAACGTTACGCTTCGTATTAAATTTTCCTAAATATGAAATTATTCGTCAAAAATTATTCAGCTTTAATTGTAACCATATACGTTAAAAACTACTTTAATTTTTGCATTCAATCTTATTAAAAAAATAATTCTATAATAGTTAACAAATTAGAATAATGTTATATATTCTGAGGTAACCAATTCTTAAAAAAGTATTTCAAGGCCAATTTCAAAGGCAATAACTCATACAATCACGTTTTAATACAAACGATTCATATTGATTAAAAAACTATCTTTCTAAATCCATAACTAAAAAGAGACTAAATAATAATCGTAAGATCTTCAAATAAGAGATCTTAAATAAAATATTTTATTTTTAGTCATTTTTTCCCTTAAAAATTTCATAGAAATGTACAAATACTTTTGATCGAGGTAGCGTGTCTTCATTATTCTTTGAAATAACACTTTTTTTCGTAAATCGTTCTTTAAAGGGATCTCAAGGCATGGAATTTCAATATTGTGTATTAGAATGAAATGTTAAACTCATCTTGTGCACTTATTTTAGTTTCCAGCGTCCTTCAGTTACCTGTATGGAGATACGAAAAAATTAAAGAACAACTTTGTCTCGTCACCACGCAAACTTATTATTTTCCCTTGAAGGCACCCCTGAAAAATATATCACCTAACTCAACACATTGAAACTTCTAAATTATAGTTTAGCTCTATAGATAACATTCAAGTATTCACATTAGAATAATTTCATATTTTAAAATAGAAAAATGTATCACAAAAAAAAATTAATAAGCTTTTATTTTCTTCTTTTTTTAAATCACTGGTGGCGAACTGTGCCTGTTTTATTATAGTTTCTTTCTCAGTTGTCAGAATCGTTTTCTTTTGATTTCAAGATTTAAAATGAGTTATTATATTAGTGAAAGGGAGGGGGGGGGGTCGTTTCTTTCCTTTTTTGTATTTCTTCTTTTTTTTTTGTTGGTTATTATATTGCTCCTATTTCATGTTATGTTGGCCTCGCTCCCAATATATTTTATTTGCAGTTTTTCTTTGTTAGTGATTCATAAATACTTTAATTCCTTACCGTTTCAAATATATGTGTGTTTAGTTTTTAAAAGCTGTAAGTAATTTGTGACCTATATTTAAATTTATTTTTTAAATCCTTTGTGTTAATCACTATCGTTTCCAAAAATGGTAATTCATTTTTTAAAAATAGAAATAATAGAACTAAAACATGAAATATTAGCGTTTTTAAAAAGAATGTATCTTCTTTTCATCGTATTTTGTATCAATTCTGTAGATATTATTTATTTTTTTTTATTTCTTATTTTATTTGATTTTCCTAATTTGTCTCTCTCTCTCTCTTTTGCATATTATTTAACTCACTATATACTTGTGTTGAAAGTAACAAATTTCAAAGTAAATTATTCTCTTACTTTGTTATTTTTCTTCATCAAACCTTTCCTTGAATTTTGCATGTCTGCATACTTTGCAAACTATATAACCATGTAAATCCTAAACTATGTAATTGATGAGAAAAACTATAATTCCTTTTATAACAAACTCTGGGTTTAAATCAATAAATACTTTCCGTTTGTAGGTGCTGATTGAGGCCGAGTGCGAGGGTGTTTGTTTCAAGGGGAGCCGTTTTGATATTCTGAAACGTTTTAGGTGAGCTCGGTCGTCTTGGGCAATGCGACAATAACATCCTATAGCTTTAGAGTGAGAAATTATTAAAAATAAAACCAAAATGCAAAAGTTATCTTAATACGTGTCATGCAAAGTATTTTACATAGATAAAATATTTACGAAGAATATTCATTAAAATTACTAATTAATTAGTGTTTTTACAAACAAACACTATTTAAGATGAAATTTCAATTCCTATAAGCAGAAATTTATTTTCATATCAAATTATATATAATAAAACAGTATAAATCGGTATATAAAAAAATTAGAGATATTTATGTTTCATCATACATTGTGTTCTGCCCATTTCAATCGATATAATTATTCAAACATTGTATGGCAATATGGACAACATCTTTACCACATCATAGTTTAATTCATATACGTTTTGTTAATTTATAATTAAAATATTTACTGATTCATTCTAATTCACCCCACACAAACCATTGAGTGACGGAAATCATCAATGTTTAACCTCTAATTTATTCCGCTTGTAAATTTAGGCAAGCCACGTATTCGAATTCCGAGATCTGACTCAATAGATCTGCGTTGTAAAGCATCGTGCTCGTTATTTAATTCGTTATGTGTAAATATAATTCTGTTATTTATTAATAACTTTATCTAATTTTCTAATTATTATAACTAAATTTATGTGTAACATACTGATTATACAAAGTTTCTTTTCCAGACAATTTATGCTACTTAAAACTACATTTTTATTCTGAAATTTCATATAAATGATAAATGGTCTTCAAATTTACATATTTATGCATAAAACTAAAGGAAAATATATATTCTTGTATGATGAATTGCCAAAATGTACGATAATATGTAAAGAAATGTTATCAAAATAAGTATTTTTTAAAATATTCTGAAGATGAAATAATTAAAAAAAAGTCTGTAATTTTATTAAATTTATGCTAACATTAAATACATGCATTGTTTTATTTAAAATTCAAAGTATTTGATGCTTCTGAAGTTCTGTACAAATGATATAGTGCATGTTAAGTCTATTATGACTCAATGTCCTCAAATTTAATTGGTGTTGAATTTCGGAGAGTAAGGTGCTAGATTATAGGTTTCGCTGTCGTCATTTGACTATGATTCAGATTTGTGAGGTCTATTGATAATGACTCTTAAGTAATTTGGAAATTCTTTGTCAGTATGCATCTAATAAACCAATTTAAAAACTTTCTAAACTCTAATTCTCCTGATAGAAAAATATAGATTCAAAACATTTAAACACTAATACCAAAACGAAAACGAAATAATGAATAACTCATTTTCCTTCCATGATTCGAACTCTCTAGATATACTTTCCTCACAAAGGAGAAAGAACAATCCTTCAAATTATTGGAAGACAATTCCTGATCAATGAATAACTATTGCTTCCCGATCTTCAAATATCATTGTAATGGAAAAAATATATAAAAAAAAATTCTGGAATATGTATCCCAGAAAAAATATCCTGTAATCTACCAGAATTAACCGATTCATCCTATTCACAGACATGGAATCGTGTTGTAATTGTTTTGTTTACCCAGATTCGGCATGTGAAACAAAAATAATGGCAAATATCCGATAGTCGGAATCTACACGGCGAGTTCTTGAGCTTTTCGGAATTAACATCAAACTTTTATATATATATAGCAATTACTAAAATATAAAAAACCAAGGCATTATAAGTATGGATGACCATTATATGATATATTTTTACTCTTTCTTTTCTTAGCTTTCTTTGATTGTGTTATTTTTTGCAACGAGTTCTTTCTTTACAAATAAAAGATTGTTCTGCATTTTGTTTCCAATTTTTAAGTGTTATGCATGAAACTCCAGATAAGTTAATTAATGACTGGAAACTTTAAAGGTTTAATATATATTTCTTTTCAAAGAGGTAGTTAAATTTTTGAGGAAGAAAACCTATTATTTTATGTAATGTATCCTTACACCAGTGCTTCTCAAACTTTCAATATTTACGACCCAATATTCAATCACAATTTTCAACGTACCCCCATTCCATACAATAACAATACTTTGAATTCAATAGCACTATACTTTGACGCCAAAGCTACAGTACAATTTTAACCTCTTAAGTATCACTGGCGTATATATACGTCCACTCAGCCGAAGCGTTAATCGTCCCGGGCGTATATATACGTCTTTCTGAAGTACAATATTTTCTGTGCACTGCTATCCATAAAACTATTTCGAAGGCTTTGGAATGCAATAAAAAGACTTTGATAGAGTTTGCGAAGAATTTACTTATTTCAGAGGAATTGCTTATTTATTCCCTTTTCTCCCTCTGCCCCTTCCAATACATCACATAGGTCATCTATGTGGAAAACGGTGTCATTGGAGAGTGAATTGCATAGCTTTTAATCAGAAGTTATAGAATTAATTATAAACAGTACAAATTATCAAGATAGCTGTTAATTTTTGTAAATATTTTTATATATGACAAACCCATTGGGTCACTTGTAATTATTAAACTCGTTCTTAACTTAGTATTGCTAAATTAATTATAAAATACATCGTGCAGTACTGTTACATTTATAAGTGTATTATATCTGTGTAAATGTGTATTTTATTTATTTTTGTTTTGTTTTGTTTAATTTCAGTAAATTAATAATTTTTTAGAATAATCTTTTGTTTTTGATTTTTCAATATGCTCGTGCCCCCCTCGTAGAGTTATCACGCCTCCTAGGGGGCTCGCCCCACAGTTTGAGAAACGCGGAATTACACAGTTATTACAGCCTTGTTTACTAACTTTAAATTTTAAACATAGTAGAAAAAAAACACCCTTTATATAAGAGCTTAGTTATTCAATCTGCTGTCAGGAACAAAAAACACTTTTTACGCATTCCTTCTATACATTTTAACTTATAAGATAACTGTTTATCCTTCTTCACTAAGCCTTAGTGCTTCAGAAGTAAACTAAAAAACTGCAAAAAAACATTTTATATTTTAGACATGAACTTTACAATTATGTGATGAATCTAAACGTCCATTTTTTAGACTATACCTGAATAATTTTGCTTATAAAATGTATGTTTCTTAATGTAGACTAGTTTTGCAAAATTGTACAAAGAATAGTAAGATTTCCAACTATATAAAAAAAATCAAATTATGAGAAAAACAGTTTTTAAAAGTAAAATTCTTCATTAAAAATATGACAAGAGAGAGAAAAAGAGTGTGTCACAAATACTATTCTAAAAAATTATTAAAATTCTTTTAAAAAGCGTTTCTTAAAACAAAAATGCATCTTACTTAATTATCTGAATTCTCTGCCTAAAATCACATCGAGTTGAATATTTTGTTATATATATCATCTATTTTTTTTAAAAAAATTTGTAATGCATAAAAAAAGAAAAATTTAAAATGCTTTAAGATTTTTAGAAAACATCTGCTCTAAAGTCACATAATTTCCAATGAATATGTAATTAGAAAAAAATATGCGTAATATCTATTAGAATGTAAACTTTACATGGCGAAACATTTCCTTTACAACTAAACTAACGTGGAAGTCTCTTAAAAAATATTATTCAAAAAGGAGAGTAACGAATCCTGGTATAATGTTTATTTTTAATTAACTGTTTCTGTAAACTTTAAAGATTTAATATACAGATAAACATTTTTTCTAAGTGTTTCACTCATATTTCTTCATTTTTTCATTTCAAATATCTGTAAACTACTTTCGATTTTTAAAGTGTTTAGAAAGAAGAAAGCGTTTACATAGTGAGAAATGTCAAACATTTTTACAAAATATAAAGTGCATAAAATCCGTTTCAATTCCTAAACTCAAAGACATCTGTGAAAAGAAACAAGATAAATCAACAATCTTCGAAGATATTCATGAGCGTCGTTTCGAAATAAAATTGTTTTTGCAAGCAGTTGTACGAAAAATAAAATAAGCTTTCAAAATATCAGAACAGTTTTAAAAAGATATAAGATTCTTACTCGAATAAAACGCTACTTTAAAGGAATCATCTGATTCGTGAAGTCAACATACATTTTACTTATTTCCTGTATTTGTAAGGCGACAACAATTGATGTATTTCATTTTTCAGAGTTATTCATTCCTCAAGATTTATATTTATCGTACAAATCCAATAAAAGAAAATATTTTTGTCTGAATTCAAGAAATTTAATGCGATTGAGAATATGTATGCAACTTCACTGATGAAAAGGAATGATGGGGAAAATCATTGCAGAGATCAATATAAATATCATCAAGAAAGCTCTTACGAGACTTAAAGCTTCGATGAATTTTAGAAAGAAAACATTCAGGGGGATTATAATTAAACTTTCAAAAATTTTTAAAACAGATCCAATGATTAGCTTGACTTTAAATTTTAACTGAATGTACTAGAAGAAGAAAATAATGAGACAAAAGAAAAAAAATTTCAAAGTGTACCAACAACTGGTGTTCTTTGTGGTTTCGGCCACAAGTGATATTTTAAATCGAATTGAGTTTCCCATTAAATCAACTGCATTGTTCAATGCGCATGATTGTTTCATGTTTTTTGCCGAAGAAATTACTTTCCTGTCATTCAACAGTCGTAGCATTGTTAGTAAAAAGCTCATCTACACGGCAAGGTCTTACCAAATTGGATGCGAAAAAAAGTTTTTTAATTGTTCCTGTTTCAAAAACCGTATAAAGAGCAACAATGAAAACGCCTTTTTACTATCCCTGGACTTTCGCAAGAAATGTTCAATATCATGTCCTCTATTTTCTGCCATAAGTTGAAACCGAAAAACAACAGAGCGGAGTGGTATAATTGGTCATGTAGTGAATGTATCACATGATCCGGGCCATGCCAGCTAAATCTGCAATCGGGCCACTTAACATAACATTTTTTATAGTAACCCTACAGCAAGTTTTGAGGTCAAGGTAACATCGAAATTAAGGCTATATATTGTAAAATGACGGGTGATTATTCTATGTCATCCGAAATGTCTTTTGAGCAACTGTATCAATGGTTTTGTAATGTGCGGACGAGTGCCCTCTTGCATGCTACAGCGCAATCTATTGATACACTTTGGAATTTTTTTCTGATGCCATATAAAATCCATCAAGTATAATAAGTTCAAAATTGCAGTCATTTTGATTAATAGTTCTTTTTTATACTAATTTCATACTAGAGCTTTAATTATAATGACCTTTTATGATCCTTAATCCTAAACGTTTCTTTAGCATAAAATCATTTTTAAGACGGAGTTAAATTAAATAAAAAATTGTTCATTACAAACACAATATTTTGAATAGATTTTAAATCAAATCATGCACGAATTAAAGAAATACAGAAAAAAGTCAAGTTTTATGAAAGAATATGAAGTATTTTACAATTTGTAACATAAGAGTCCGAAACGTTCCAGTGGGTGCCATCCCATAGTGGCCTTTCGGGAAATGAGAAGGACCTCTTTGCTAAAAGAGACATAGATATGCCCCAAATGCCTTTTAAAGACCTACCTCTTCACTCTGCTAAGCTTAAGGTTAATAAGATCTATAAAAATGGCTTTCATAGTGTAAATGCCAGTGCTACAACAAATAAAACTTGGAGGGTGCTATCAAAACCAAATTGTGTCTCGGACTCTCTTCGTACTACTGCTGTGACTGAGTTTAGAATATTGACTGGAGATGGATGCCTTTGTGCTCAATTATTTTGTTTTAATTTGATTGTCTCACATTTATGTATTTTGTGTGTGATTCTGGAGAATTCACAGATACTGCTCAGTTAGACGTGTGCTTTGCTCTTTGAATTTTAACTTTATAGTAAAAAAATATTGGAGAGCTCGTTGTCTAATAACCTGATTGTCAATGGTCAGGTATTTGACAAATGATAATATTGATGCTTTTTCAAATTCAATTCAGTTAGAAATTTAAATTCTTAATAGAATTACAGAAATTTAAATTTCATTGTTTTTGTTTCTTTTTAGAAAAATTGTTGAAGAAATCACTTTTTTTTCACATTCTACTTAATTTAACTTAATCCATATTAAAAAAATACGACAAATGCCAATATAATTTAGAAATAACAGTTTTAGTTTTAACAGTTTTATTATTTCTTTTGGAAGCTTAACAAATATTCAATAATGCATCTTTGAAATAAATGTAATATAGTCAAAAACGCCATATATTTATATAACTTCTAGAAAGAAAATATAGAATAAGAATAACTTGCTCCATAAACTCAAAATTGTAGCAACACTCAACATTTTTCTTATACATTGAAGTGTTTAAATTATATGTTTAGCATAATTAAAATTTTCTTATTTTATAATATGCTTAAGAGTAATAAGATTGTAAGAATTGTTATAAAGTATACTTTAAATTATATAGATACAAAACACTGATAGAAAAATTACAATTAAAATATATCCCAAATAAATATTATGTTACTTTTAAAACTAGAATGTGAATAGTAAGCAAATATTTGAGAATGATGAAGATAAAGCAAAAATACTCGAAGTACGTAAAATTATTGATATGACAATCTAAAACTTTTTTCTTAATAATTCATCCACACAGGCTAAATTTATAGCTGTAAAGTAAAAATAAATTTCTTTTGAATGATTATTATGATAAACACTTTCACAAATTTCGATAAAAAAAAAATATCTAAATTGGTCAGAAATCTTATATTTTTGTTCAAAACAACACAATTATAAATAAGAATTATCTTAATGGGTTTTATTTGTCATCTATAAATAAGACACTGGTTTAAAATATAGCCAAATAGTAATCAATATATATATATATGCTAAAAATATTTGTAATTACCAATCCGTAGCCTTATGTGAAAGAATGAAAGAAAATATATACATATATATTTTCTTTCATTCTTTCAATGGGCTGCGGTAGCCCAGTGGTCATGGTATCGGATCATGGCAGGTATGTCATGAGTTCGAGCCCAGTACCACTAAAGACCCACCGTGTAGGATAGCGATGCACGTTAAATCTGTCGAGAGATGAAACGTCCTCCCCTTGGTGTGGTAGTTAGGAGAGGGAGGTGCCAGCTCAGGTGTCGTCCAGGTCACTTGACCATGGTTCGAAATTACGTGGTCCGTCGCCAAAAGCCCTCGTGTAGCTGAACAGTGCGACGTTAATGTTCACTCACTCACTCGCTCATTAATTCTTTCAAATATATAATTGTAGATCTACTCCATATATACATACATATCTAGTATATATATATATATATATAGGCATAATTTTTACTTATCTTTAAATCATGCACTATATTTTTGGCGTAAGTAATAAAGACACTCTTTCATACCAGGAAACAACAAACAAAAAGCACTTCATCTTGATTTCCTACTTCTATGTGTACAACAACGTATTAAAAATAAAATTACTGACACCATATGGAAAGCATTATTCGAATCATTAATCGCAAGAAACACGGTAAAGCCAGAGTAATCTAGTTGCTAAATTAAGGATTACAGGTTAGGTTAGCACTTTTTCTATGTATTCCATTTAGCAGCCTTTTTGTTACGTAATAAATGGGGGAAAGTAGATGTAGCTAAGCAAATTCGCTAAATACGGTAATTAAGTTGAGCATTTGCTTACTTAATGATGTTAATATATTATATTTATTAAGGAAATGTATTTTCTTCCCTAGAGGTTTAATATGCGTTTTTCAACCTGATAACCTACTTTATATGGTGTGAAGTGTATATGTAATCAGGTTTTTTTAGATAATTACATTGCTGTTTTTTTTCTGCTTGCACGACTTGTCAAATGCTTTTATTACATCGTAAAACAGCAATTTCTTACGAAAAGTGAGCTTGTAAACAGAAGTAATATACTCTGAAAATAAACATGCTTGTTTTTTAAACTGTTTCTGGTACAATGGTATTGTATTTATTCAAGATTTAAAGTGCAGGTGATGTAGTTTAATATTCTCAATTAATCGCTTGTTTTACGGAATGGAGGTAAGAATTTAATAACAAATGACTTATATAATAATATATATATATATATATTGAAATATACTCTGTGTGTTAAAACTGTATAACTATTAGTTACTACAATTATAAGTTTATTAAGGATTTAAATAATTTTCAGAATGAACTATATATATATATATATATATATATATATATATATATATATATATATAGACTTAGTTCTTATATATATATAAACAGACTTAGTTCTTAAAAAAAGGAACTTTATTTCATCAAAGTTAGACATCATCTGACGCCAAAAGGCAGATAGAAAAACGGACGCCACCGAAAATCTTAAGTGGGTTAACACTTAAGACACCGATAGCGGATTTCATGAGTGCACTTGAAAGTTAATGCTGACAAATAGGGCTATAAAATGTGACGATCTGGAATTAGACATGTTTATCGGCTATGCCATATGTTCGGAAGAAATAAATGGGTGATTAGTTTGATACTTGAAGAGGTAAGGGAATAAAATGAAAGTGAAGTGCTAGATAGGGAATTTAATTTTTAATCTAATTTAATTATCCTTACATATATATATATTATGGTTCCAACTTAGTATGTTGAAATAATACTTCATTCTTTTTTTTTAAATCGCAACTATTTATTTCTGTCAAACCTGATATCTGAGTAAGCTACAATTGATCTTCAAGGCCACTTAGTTCATATTTCTTTTTTTAAGATAATTAGTTTAGAATAACCAAATGTCTTACACACCTTTATAGCTTTTTGAACACTCTCACTCTTAATTCAGACCAATTATTATGACGGAACAATTATTCAGTATATCAAATATGTTATACAACTCCAATATGTACTAGAATAACAAAATGCACACAGTGATTTTATATTTATATTTGATTTAGTTTATATAAATGCTTGGGAAGTGTAAAATATCACATTCGAGGTATTTTGTGGATAAGAATATCATTAGAAAATAGTTCAATTTTGGAAAAATCTTTAGATTTTTTTCTAAACATTCAAAATTAGTGCAGTTGGTTCAAAATTAAAATAACGCAGAGAAAATATTCGAATTCATTTAAAACGAGAAAATCATTATTAGTAGTTTACATTTAATTGATGACACACATTACACTATAAGTGTTTCTGTTGTAAGCTAAACATAGATACTTTCTTTGAAATTTTATTTTTGAATATAGTCAAGTTCCCTTAAAAGAGTTAAATAATGCGTAACGTAATGACATGATAGTTCCTTCTATTCCAGAAGACAATCCTATGGTGAAATTCAACCATGTAACAAACACCACTTTCGACTAAATCGTTATTCCTCCAGCTATCAAGACGAAAGGCGATGAACAGACCTAATCGGGATGCCACCCACTATTGCAGCAATTAGTGGTAAATATTTGATACATTACCTTCACTTAGCGAATGCTTGTGTAAATCATTCTATTGGTAGTGAGCTAAATGTGCCCATGATAGCAAAGTAATATGTGCTCTGAAACGTAATAAAGAAAGTACTATTTATCTGGTATCGATTAAAGAGCGTCGCACTTCTCATAACTGATCAAAATGACTAATGATGCGATTATTTTTGAATCTGTAACCAAGTGTTGTCTGTATTTCTATAGTATACGAAATTTAGAAATTGAAGTAAGAGTAACATGACGGGGTTAGGGCACTTATGCTACAGATTTCTTAACATGTAAACCACCACAACTCTATGAGACTGAGACTTCACTAATTTAATGATTCAATTTTCATATGTGATGAATTTCGAAATTGACAAATGCAGAAATTCACAATCATTAAACCGAAGTAAAGCATTCATTTTTACATGGGGATGCTTGAAAGCAGCATATTCAGAGATTTGTTTTTAATAACAGCTTCCCAATATACTTCTATTCATACTTTACGTAAAACAAATATAAAAATTGCAGAGTACTGACAATAGTTTTTCGATAATGCACACAAATCACCTTTAAAATACATCTATTTAAAATAGATGAAGTATTAATGTTACTTATACGTATTAGCGTGACCACAACAAAATAAGCCTAAGAATGAACAATGCCCTGATATTGAAATAACAAAATTTCTAACGTGTTTTATATGAAAAAGAACTAATGAGTCATAGACTTTGGTGAAAATTGGGGTGATTGGCGAAGCGCCAATTTGGCTGCTGTAAAGCTAATACGTAAATATAGTATTAATCTACATAACATGTATATTGTACCAGATGATTTTAAAGCATTACCTAATTTCAAACGTATAGACTATTCATTTTATTTTTACTTGTATGAAATAGTTTCATATATATTAATTAAAAGAAGACATGACCTCAAAAGTGTGATGACACCAAGCAGGAATAGATAAAAACAATGGAATAGAGAGAATAACAATATAATGTTCATTTTGAAATAATATATTTGAAATATAGATTAAAAAAAACCCAATCCAAGACTTGTAGGACAACAATGGGAGGTAGAACGCGATACATCACGTCGAAGTACAGAGTCAGGGAGAGTACTGAGTCTTGAATCTTATCTTACGTATTGTGTGTGTGTGTGTGGTGATATAATAAATAATATTTTGGTGATATTTCACTGTAATATTTAATTGTTTCTATATATTTCATAATAAAATTTTCAGCTCTTTTCCAAGATTCTGTCGAAATATTTTTTTTTTAAAAATCTGAAAAATAATTGGTAGATATTTAATTAGAATCATTTAAAATAATTAACGTTTCGACTGAAATTAGTTTCAATAGAGTTTACAATAGCAAATAGTAAAGATTCCATCGATTGAATACAAATATTTTTGTTCTTTTATACGCTCTGAAGTATATATAGTATTTTATAAATTATTATTTTATTGTGTATATGTATAAATTAACTAAATTTCACGACTTTAATTCTGATTTCTAATTTTTCCACACAACACCTATAAAACAAGTTATGTTAAAAACTACTAATATCCCATTTTATAAATATTTTACTTATTTACTGATATAAAGAGATTAAATATGTTCACTTTTTCGTGAACAGAACAATGGAGGAGATTTCCTATCCTGCAAAGTAAAGAACAGGTAATTCATTAAAATTATCTCCTCTTTATGAGTATAATATATTAAAAGAAAATTTACCGTAGAATGTGGTACGTATTTTATTTAATTCATTAATAACCGAATGTGCTTACGGTACTGCAGAAACTATTATGTTGCTGAATTAAAGTCGAAAAGGCTAGGCTCACTAATTTTACATACATTTATTTGCCCTGTTTATTTTTAACTACAATAAATGGGAATTAATAATAAAGGACATAATTAGAGAGCAAACAATTCGGGCAGGCATTAAAAAAATTAATTTATGTTGATATTTTTCATTTATCGATGCAGAACTGATTTTGTAGCGGTGTTTTACTATGAATAGAATATTTACGAAAATAATGTAGTTAAGTTGTTTCATATAGTTATTAATCAAATGATCTAAGAAAGGTTATTTAAAGTGTTTGTGTGCAGTTTCTTAAATAGGAATATTTTAATAAATATGCTGTGTTAACATGGTATTTTTGTCATTATTGATGTTCTTAAAAATTAGAGGTATTAAATGTTTATGGAAAGATAACATCAAATAAAAGAAAAATTCAACCAAAAAAAACAAGAGATTAAGCAACATTTAACCTATTTTTCAATTCCTACTATTAGTTCACTCTCTCTATAATTATTTACTTATATATTTATTTAAATATTAAATCGTTAATAAAATACATTTTAGAATGCTCAATTGAGCTGAAATTTTATATGCACATTTATTTTGAATGACAATACGGTAATTTAATTAAAATTAATAAAAATTAATTGATTAAAACTAATTATTTAAAGAATTACAGATACAGTTACGTTGGCAATATTTTTGGCTACTTAGCGACAATTATGGCGGACTTGTGTCAAAACTTTGAAAGGTTTTTCTCACTTTTTAAGGCCCTCATTTGAGCTAAAATTGTCTATACACAATTGTTTTGGATGGCAATACGATAATTTAATTATAATTAATTAAAATTAATTGACTGAACCTAATTATTTAAAGAATTACAGATACAGTCACGTTGGCTTCATTTTTAGTGACTTGGGTCAAAACTTTAAAATATGTTTTGTCACGTTTTAAGGCATTCAGTTAAACT
This sequence comes from Trichonephila inaurata madagascariensis, assembly GCA_019973955.1. NCBI lineage: Eukaryota > Metazoa > Arthropoda > Arachnida > Araneae > Nephilidae > Trichonephila > Trichonephila inaurata. The sequence goes on from BMAV01009734.1 coordinate 215,876, forward strand.
GAAATTTTATATACACGATTGTTTTGGATGATAATACGATACTTTAATGATGATTAATAGAAATAGAAATTATTTGTCCTTCATATTGTGATTCTGTCATATGCACATACATATTTATATTAATTGAAATTATACGATAAAAAGTAACGATATAGAAAATTTCTTTTTATATTACTTGTTTTTCTTTGAATATTACACTCAAAATCAGTAGTTGAGAAAATATGCACGTCATTCAATACTGAAAAGCTAGACACGGATGCAATATTTAAATATAATTATCATGTTCATGGACTATACTTCGTTTGATACATAGGTACGTAAATTGCAATTATTTTTTAAGAAAATGCTTGACATTACTTTATGCTACCAAATTTTGATTTTGCTTACTTTTGATTTTAAATTACGTCCTTAAATATAATAGTGTGTTTATATAAAAATTGAACTTTCCAAGCACAGCTAGCTGACATAACAAACATAACTTTTTCAACTTAATTAAATTTCTCTATATCTACTAACTTCTATATATCTACAGTCGGACCTATATTTAACAAAATCGCTAAATCCTGAAAAAAGTTCGATACGTGGAAAATTCGCCAACCCGGGATCACTCAGGTTTTTTAACTTGGTGAATAATAGCTTTCCATTAATTTCAAGACTCTTGGTTCTCTTGGAAAAATCTTCGTGTATAAAAAATTTTGTTATTTTTTATTTATTTATTTATTTATTTATTTTTTTGAAAAATACTTTTCTTACGTAATTGTCTTATAATTTTTCTGCTTTAAGATTTTGGGAGAATTTGTTGCAGAATAGCAGTCAGTGGTTTTATCATACTTTCTGTGAGTTTTTATATACTTTGAATTTTTATTTATTTTATTTGGTTTTTCCTGCAGAGTTTCAAGGGGGAAGGTTGGCGTCTTAAACTAGTTTAACCCCCCTTATTCAGTCCTAAGTCCGAAATTGCTTTTTGACTCGCTAGGTTCTTTTTTGAAGTTCCTTTTTTTTTGTATTTTCTATGAATTTGATCGGCATGTTTTGCTTTTATATTTTTATTACGTTATTTCTTGTTATGTTCATTATCTATTATTTCTTGTTTTTGATATATTATATAAATTTCTTTCATATATATGTAGTAAATAGTAATTAGTTTTGAATAATTGGAATGTTTTGAATTTTCAATATATTTCGAGAGAGAAAGATGTAAGAGATGGCGGCCCCAAACAAACTGAAGTGAATCGAGAGGCTTTTCAATGCCCAATGAAAGAATTCGGAGCGAAGACGTCAGACGCATATGGTCCCTGAGTGTGAGATCGTTTGTGCACTCTCACACCGGACACGAACGAAGTAAGGTCGACGCCCTTTTAGCGACTTTGGCTTTGCAAGCAACGCAGACCCCTTCTTTAGGCCTAGCGATGTTTGGCACCCCCGTCTCACGGGTGAATCCTGCTCTCTGTTCGAACTATCTTTTATTTATCTTCTTGTAAATAATTCAAAGCTGTAAATAGCCTGATCCTTATCTTAGTAAATTAATTGTTCTTTAAACTTGGCTTATGCTTTCTTTCGTCTAAAATTTCATCATTACCCCTAGACACCGTCCCATATACATATATATATATATATGTTACATAATTTGACCTGAAATACAACATAATTGGAAGCAAATAATTTTATGTACATAGCTAAAGTTAATAGGGGAAGCGTGATGGATTTGTCATTGCAGTTTAAATCAAATTCGAGGGCACCAAAACTTAAAATTGGCTTTCAGAATTATAGGACTTTCATATCTGAATCAAATTGTTAAAACACACATATATATATATATATATATAAATTAGGCATCCCCGTTTAAATGGATAATAATTTCATAATAGTACGGCAAAACAAAATATGCGTTTTAGTTCTCTCTTTAAATTAGTTTTTTACTTGAAATAAAATACACTTCTGGCCACAAAATAAATGCAACACCAAGAAGTAGAAGAAATAACACAGAGAAAATTAATTGACAGATAGCATGTTGTACAAAGATCGAACAATTAAAATTACACTCTCTTTTGACGTGTGAATGGTGACAATATCAGTAAATCACGTAGTCGCCATTGTTGGTTATAACCGCTGCCACATTCTTCGGCATAGAACCAAAGAGGCTTTGGATGTATTCTTTGGGGTGCAGCAGTCCATACGGTTTCCACATATTACCAAAGGTGATCTGGTCTAGCAGTGGGTGGTGTATCCTGGTTCAGTCGCTGTGCAAGCATGGCCCAAAAGTTTTCGATTGGCGATAGATCGGGAGAAAAAGCAAGCCAAGGAAGTAATTCAATCTCACGGGTAAAGAAGAACACTTGAACATTACGTGCCATGTGTTGTCACGCAGTATCCTGTTGGAGTATGGCTGATGGCAAGAGATGAATATATGGGAGGATCATGGGCTTCAACACCTCAGAGATATAGCACTGGCTATTCAGTGTACCTTCAACGCTAAACTGAAGGGGTGCAGCAGTGAAATTTAATACCACTTTAAACCATGATACCGGGTACAGGACTAGTTTGGTGATGCATGGCACAACCGTTCAGCAACCTCTCTCCACAGTGTCTCCAAACTCGAATCAGAGTATCGCAATGTTGCAGGTAGAAGCGAGATTCGTCAGTAAACACAATGTCGTTTCATTCCGTTGTCCTTTTTCGCCATCCATCGCTTCATTGGAGGCTCCAACGCCTGTAGTTTCGCGTCAAGAGTAAGCGAAGCAATGGACGCCTTGCGAACATTCCACACTGATGCAAACAGCGTCGAAAGGTGCGAAAGGATAGCGAATGATGCGTTATAGACTGAATCTGTTGTGTTATGGTTCCTGATGCGACTGCGTGATCCCTCCCTGACATGTGCACATTCCGCCTGTTATCATGGGCATTTGTCCAACGAAGTAAGTGCTATCGGCCCTGTCATCCCATCGTTTCTTTCTGCATCCAGTGACGACAGATCAACATCATATTTGCTTGGTTTCATCCAACACGTTGACTGAATCATCTGAAGGATAATCTGGAATCCCTAAGAGCCAGTGCTTCTCAAACTTTAAATGTTTGTGACCCAATTTTCATCATGTCCACCCCACCCCCATACAATAATTTATAAAATGCAATAATAATGTATTTTGATGCTAAAGCTACAATATACGACCTGAATTATAGACCGTATAAATTATCAAGGTAATTAATAAATTTTGTATTTTTTTCCAAAATGAAATCTTCAATTTCATGTAAAGCGGCAAAATCGAAAAGCAATTTAGCAATAAATAATTCTTTGAATTTTGTGCAGGGGTGTATGATGAATTTTCTGCACTGAAAACAAAAGCATTTCATGTACTATTACCGTTTACAAAATCCTAACTTTGTGAAACCAAATTTTCTGCGATTGCTCCTTTGAATACAAAATATAAATCTCAATTCAATATAGAAAAATAAATTAGAGTATCGATTTTTAATACTAAATCTTCCTTTAAAAACCTTTACTCTGCAAGACATGCCCTTGGTAGTCATTAGTACTTATTAATCCTGTTCTTAATTAAGTATTGATAAAATAATTAACAAATACATTGCGCAGAACTGATACATTTATAACTATATTATGTTAGTGCAAATGTCTATTTTGTTTTTTATTATGTCTGAATGTATTCTCTCTCTCTCTCTGTTTTGCTTCTTTTCATTAAGTTAATAATTTTTAATATTTTCTTTTTTCGATACAATTTCGCCCCTACTTATTAAATTTATTATGTCCCCTAGAGGGGGAGCACTCCACAGTTTTAGAACACTGGTTTACTGTGATGTGCTATTACAGGTATTATTTTTCTTTTTTGGAAGTTAATAGAGAGAGATATGCTCCTATATATTTATCTCAGTGCGTCACTGAGATTCTCAAAATCATCAGATTTTTCATCAAAAATCTAGCAATTTTAGAATGATATTAATTCAATACAATAATAACAATACCTCATAAAACAAACCCGATTATGTAACTATTAAATGAATCTTTTTTAAATTTAATTTATTTAAATAAATGTCTTGTGTGTCTTCAAAATATTCTAAAATAACAAAAGGGACAATTTTTCTCAAAAAAAAAAATATTAAAACTAAATAAGAGAATTTTTTTTTAAAATTTCAAATAATTTTAAATAGGATAGTCGTTTGAAGCAAATTATACGTTAATTTTAGCAAGAAACGATTCGTGGGTAAATTTCAATTTATTAAAAAGAATTCTAAGTTAATACAGGTGATTGCATTTCTAAGCATTCGGTGTTATGATGAGTTTTTGAATAATATATTTTTTTTAATTCTATTTACGTCTTCTCGTTTGATTAACCCTTTAGATGTTTGATGACCCTTTAGACCCTTATTCAATTTTTGTGATATATTTTAGTTTTTTTTAAAAAATTCTTTATGTATGACATGAATTTAAAAATTGCAGGCCCACATAATTAAAGCATCGTTCAGTTTTAATTTGGTTTAAAAATATAGATTCTACGGTTCATCTTTCAAATGCTATCTTGTGGGTAACTGAAGATAAGCTATTTTGTTATTCATATTTTTTGTGTGCATATTTTACGCAGTTTTAAGAAAATATGCTAATTTAATAGCAAAAAATCAGTTATTTTTAATTTTGCACTTAATTATACAAATATTAAAAAAAATTTTAAAAACTGCTGTAGCATGTTAAAACAAACAAAAAGAATAATTTTTAAATAAAACAAACAAGAGCTCAAATATTGTTTCCAATTTCTTTTAATAATTTTTCATAAGAAATATATATTATGCGCACACGAAAAAGATAACAGAAGTGATGATAAATAAATTTTACATTCATATTTGAATTAAATATATGCAATAATAATTAAAATTATATGAAGAAATCTTAATGAAAAATATTTATAATTTATTACCATATGGTAGTGATAAAATACGGTCAGAAAAAAGTCCAAGGTAGTAAAAGTTAATTGCGATAAACATGCTGGTCACTACATTAGAATCAAAAGTATTTCATTGGAATCATTATTTCTTCATAAATAGAGAGTTTTTTCTCAGAAAACGTCAGAATCCTTCATGTTCAAGTAAATAAAGTTTTATCACTTCGTTCACTATTTCTTGTAATAAATTTCTTAGCTCAAAAGTTCAAATCATTTCTACTTCTTTCTCTGTCAACTTATTGTTCATCATTTCTTTTGACTTCACATTCCTATTCTCCACAACACAGAATGCGTGGAAAATCGGTGATCGCTCAAAAGATCTGATGTAATACTTTGCTTTTTAATAACCACTGATAAAATGTGTGTGTTTTTTTCAGAATCTCATTTCTACTGATATTTTTATCTAAATTTACCTTTAAATTTTACAGTTATACTCAACTGATTTTTTTAGTTGTAATGGTATCCATCAACTTTATTACTTAACAGTTTCTCAGCTTAGTGTCCAATGAAAGGCTGTGTCAGATCAACAAATTTGTAGTTTCTCGCTTCTTTCTTAAAGACATCTCTGAATAATGTTAACTATCTTATACATGTCAATAAATCTATCTTAAGAATAATATGCATCAAAGTATACTAGATGAATTCAGAATTCTTTTTTTCAAATTTAATTAACCTTATTCCATTTTCCTGATGCACTTTCAATTGTACAAATTCAGAGCCACATTATTTATGTATTTCTGGTACTTAGGATCATAAATAAAACCAGAAATTTCCGCCATATTCTTGGTGTCGTTATTCGTTGCCTGTAGACTACGCCAACTTTAAGAAAAGCATAATTGTCTTGAAGAAGTATCTCATATGTAACAGAGTATGCTCTTTATTCTGTTGAAGTAACTCGTCAACAGCAATTGGGACTAGAAGTTTATTTGCTTTTTTTTATTCCAAGATTCATGTAACTCATAGAAACTGTCTTCTAAGCCATAATGTCGCAATCTTCAATCCATACTTTCATGTGTCTTCTTTAAATAAGTAATCCATCTAATACTGATCTCAAAACTATAATTCACTCATACATAGTTTCTTAAAATCTTTCCTACACTCTTTCTTTTCTAACTTCCATAAATTTTTTATTCGGTGACTATTCAAATATTTGACATTATCAATCGACTTAAAAATCATTATACTTTTGGCTACAGTTAATAAACAATTCTAAAATTCTTTCTCTTCACATACAGAGTACGAGATTATAAGATACAACTCTGTTTTAAAAACCCACAAAGATTGTTTCCTATTGAGGATAAGTACTATATGCATTTCCGTCCCCGCTTTAATACAGTGCTCAGTTCTTCTTCCAACAGTATAAACAATTTTTGGCTATGACTGTAATTTTTGAATCTCAAAAAATGTTATGTGTAAAAATTCACATTTCTTGAATTCTAAATAAACATCATCATCGTCCACAGCTTGCTCTTTCTATTCTTTTAAGATTTATGAATCGTTTCCCATTTGAAATCTGTTTCAACTCTAACCCTAAATTCACGGGAATTTAGGTAGGAGTGTATAATTTTGATGAGTTGTTCCTAAAACCCAAGTCGCATCATCTTGGATAGCAAGCCATCATGCCAAATTTTGTATGGCACGTCTTACAAACCATAACCGAACAAACAAAAGGAGGAGGTTTATTCTTATTTGGCTCTCGGTTTGGTTCCAGTGTAACTGTATCTTGTTCTGTAGTTGGAGATAGTATTACCATAATATCAAGAGCAGCACTGTGCACATTTGGTATATTGTTTTAGATTTTACTACTGGAATAGTGGACTTTGATTTTGACCTTTTCTTACATTTTGCAAACCATACACTTGTTTTCTCATGTGGGGCTAGTCATGCTTTTAAGTCCAATGACTGACACATCTTGAAAATCATAAACGAGTATACTAGTGGAACTGAATCATTTTCCGACATTCGTTCTTTACACTCTAATAATAACAAATTTCCATTCAATTGCTGTGTTCGTTCAAAGTTTGGTAGGAAGAATTTCTTGAATATTTCTACAATAGTAACGTGTTCCAATATCTCAACAAAATAGGGCAAATGTTCTTGCAAAAACGTAGTCATCACACAGACCACCACGTAGAAGGAGATTTTCAAGAGGGAAGCAAGATACATGATTGTATTAATTAATACAGCCGTTTAGAATAAATCAAAACCTCTCAAAATTCGAATAAATTGATAAACGCAGCAAAAATATCAAAAAATTACTTTAAAAAATGAATTTTAACTATTGTTTTTCTCTTTTCTTGCCGCATTTCATTGTTTTATTGGTATTGTTGAAATATTACCATGAATATAGATCAGATAAATTAGAAAAGGATGATATTGTTGTAAAAATATTATTTTAAAAACTCTACAATAAGTATTTTTACTTTAATCTAACAACAAAGCTATTCTAAAATCTCTTACCAACAAATTAAACCTTTTAAGTGGCATTTTAAGCATACGAATACTTACTGTTATCTTATAAGTAAATTAAGTAAGACATTATTTATATACATATAAAGTACAGACTAGTGACTACATATGAAAGTTTTGTTATTTAAGAATTATTCCGATATTTCAAAATATTAAAACTTTTCTTTCAAAAGCAAAAGGCTTATGAAATTAAGTTTGATTGATATATTTACAACTGAAGAGAAAAATAATTAAAAGGTAATACTGCATTATTTATTTCATTTCATTACGCATATGTGAAGCAATCTAAATTCTAATCATTTTCAAAATGTTATTCAAAGTTGTACATCCGATAAAAAGCATTTATTTCTTTTAAAAAAATTAAATATATTACTTTATATCATAACTTGCAAGTTTTATTCGTTAAATTCTTCCACACACAACTGTCTCTGTTTTGTTATGTGTATATTATCTTAAAATACTACTTAATAAAAAAATGCAGATTCTGTTTCAGAATGTATCAGTGTCACTATTATGAAATTACGTCTAATATTGTCAGAATTATTAATATCTCATGATTAATTTGAAATGAAAACTCCTAAACATCTTTAAAGATGAGCTTATATTTATTCTATTGTACTCTCTCGTTATATTCTTAATAAAGTTTGAAGAATTTTTAAGTATGTTTTATGAATATAAGAGGTTCCCACACAATTTAAGCTAAATTCCAGAAACAATGCAATAATAGTAACATTTTAGTACAATTTCATATTCTATATAAAGGAAATAGTATTGCGTTAAGACATAAGGCAAGTTTTACATAGAACCACATTATTCAAAACTTCATTTTTGCTAACTGTATTATTTAATTTTTAATTAATGTTTTTACAGTGAGCATAAAGTTTTGTACACTCATGTCCACAAAATTAAGGTTACAAACATAAAATCTGGGAAAACCGATGCACTATTTGCTGTACTTTTACGAAATTTGACACTTAGACATACTATAATGTGGGAAAGAATATAGCAACATAATAATATAGAAAAGATTTTTAATTGTGAATTAAGATGCATGTAATATAAAAAAGTGTGAAATCATGAACCAGAGATAAAGCATTTACCTCGTAAAAGGCTGTCTAATAAGGAATATGACCACCATGCACTGCCTATATAAGCCTCACAACGAGCTTTCATACTGTATGAAATCTTCTGCGGGGTCCTGGGAGGGAGGATACGCTGAGTAATGGCTCTTCCTGGACTATCCCAAACATGTTCAATACGATTGTGATCCTGAGACCTCAAAGGCCAATCCATAAGGTGAATATCTTCATCTTCAAAAAATTCATCAATAAGATGAGCCCAGTGTGGCTACACTCCATCGTCCAAAAAATGTCGTTCGGGTCCATAGCATCGCGAAACAACCTCACATGGACCTCAATCTTATAGCGCTGTGCATATGTAGCACCTTCGTTGAAGATGTGCAGTGCTGTACGACTGCCCAACACTAAGCCACCTCAGAAGATGAATCCTTTGCCACCAAATCTGCCAATTTTTGTTGCGTAGGAGGGATAAAAGCTAGCTCCAATTTTTCACCAAATGAAGACTGGATGCGAAAAATTCTGTCAGGTGAATCTAGAATCATCACTGAAATAAAAACGTCCCCATTTTTGTATTGTCCTCGACTGATTTTTTCGGCTTTACAATAATTGGTATTTTCTGTTAAATGCAATCAAAGAGACACACACGACTGCACGCCTAGGGTAAAAGCTAGTCTACTAGACATCTATAGGCTGTATACCTGGATTATTTTGTAGACAAAGTAGCAAAGTTACGAGCAATATAAAGTGGCCTTGTCTGTCTATATCACAGCTCCGTTAAGGCCAAGTAGAGATCCTGCACAGATTTGTTGACAGAGACACTTATTTTGAAATTATTTCTTAGACAGGCGACCACTTGTCTCCCTCAAGCAACCTCCGCTTGAGACTGACCATCTTCCAGTCTGCCACAACGGCATTTCATCTAAAAGAATCATCTTAACCAAAGTTTCTCAAAGTTTCAATATTTGTGACCCAATATTCACAACAATAATTTTCATCTCTCCCCCTCCATAAAATAAAAATTTATTGAATTCAGTAATACAATACTTTGAAGCTAAACCTACAATACTACTTAGACATCTTAAGTGCTACCATTATAGATAAACGTCTCACTCTGCCGATGCGTTAATTGTTAAGGGCGTATATATATATATATATATATATATATATATATA
>BMAV01009734.1:235791-251312 GCA_019973955.1 Trichonephila inaurata madagascariensis
CAATTGGTTTGATTTTTTCCTTTGTTTTCGTCAATCGAGTAACTTTGTTAAAATATTCAGCAGATTGTTTCAAAGAAGACTTTTTCTCTCCCGGTGCAGAAGCTTTCTTTACATTGAAACTCTTGGGATCCTCAAAAGAAAAAGGTAAAAAAAAAATGTATAAAAATAGAACTGCTTTGGCTACTGAAGCGTGGAGTAGTACCAAACCACAATGTCCTTTGAGACGTCTTTTGCTTTCTTGGAAAACATTTTCGTTCTTGAAAGTTCCTTTTTTTCTTGAAAGCACCTTGTTCTTTCTTTTTCTGCTATTTTCTCACTTCCTACCGTGCAAGAGAAAATTTGAATTTTACAAGTGTGTCAAATTGTATGCTTGATTCTCTTTCTGTGAAATTCATTTCACACAAGGTGTTTTGCATTGAAATACGAAGAATAAAAAATGTTTCGGAATGTTTCCTTTTGATCAATGCTTCATAAAGTATAAAAACTTTCATCTTTTAAGTTATACTTTGCCTTAAAATTTATTGCATTATATAAGAAATATGTTTCCTATACAGTGATGGCCAAAATTGTTAACAATTTTTAAAATTGTATGTTTTTTTTAAGTTTGTATGCTTATAGAAAATGTTACGTTGCTCAAAATACATTTTATATCCTTTTAAAGAGAACTTAACACTAAAATCAGTACAAAAGGAATCAAATGTTTGCAAAGCAAGAAAGGTTATGCTGCAATAATTATCGATATGCATTAGAAACTGATGATAGCAGTGAGTTCTTAGTGCTTAGTGGGGTAGCCTTTATTTTTTATTACATTTTCACATCGATATTTCATTAAGCTGGAAAAGCGTTAAGCTCTTTCTTTGTTATTACATGATGCCAGGAATTAATTAAAACTCAATTATCTCCTTTTTATTTCATCGGTACCTCATTCGGACAATTGTTTTCAAAAGGTGTCACTAGTTTTCGATAGGATTGAAGTTAGGACTGTTTCCTGGTCAGGTCAATTATTCAGTGATCTTAGAACGCGATGCCAGACTTTCGATTAATTTACTGTGTGTCGAGGAGAAGAATCTTGCTGAAAATTATAATTAAAGCATTGTTCGTAAATATATTTCTAATGGAAGGTAGAAGTTTGGGTTCTAGAATGGTGTCAATGTATTTTCCTCACATCCAGTGTCCATTCGATTATATGAAGGTGACCACTACAATTTGCTAATTTGCATGGCCAAACTATAAAACTATGTAGGTACTTCATAGTTGCCTGGATGCAGTCAGGATGTAACATTTCTTCTATTTTACATCTTTACATATTTTTGGCCATTAATACCGAATAACGATATTTTAGTTTCATCCCTTCATATAACTTATGACCTTTAATCATTTGTCCAAATAATGTGTTCCTTTGAACAATGTAGTATTTTTAGCGCTACTGTGTAAATTGAAATAAATCTTTATTCGTGGAATTCTACCTCTTAGTCTACATCTGCTAATCTACTCCTGGTTGTGTTTGGACTGACGGAGACACCAGCATCATTCAAATAACTTCTGATGACCGTTGATGACATTCTTTTATCTTGGAGGCATAGTACTTTCGTTCTTCAGTCATCAACAGATAAGGTGCACCTTTTTCGACATCTTCCTGCTTTATTTTTTTATTAAATTTGTGTCCTGAGATCTTAAACAAAACTCTGAGTCTACAGATTTAGTCACTGAATCACCCATGTAAGACCCACCTGTCTTACAATTTTACCATAGGAGATACCACTTTCCCGTCACTTATCCTTTTCTAGGTGTCCAATCTACTTTTTTATTGATGTCATTGGTTCATGACGAAACATCATTGTTGCCCTGGCCAGGATACAATCCGGACCTCGATCTTATGACCTCGAACTTATGGCACCGTTTGAAACCTCTTGTCCAAATGAGATATCCATGAAATAAAAAAGAACTAATTGAGAATATAATTGTTTCCTGGCATCATGTAATAACAAAAGAAAAGCTTGAAACTATTTTCAGCTCAATGAAACATCGACGTAAAGCTATAATAAAATACAAAGACTACTCCACTAAGCACTGATAACTCACTGCTATCATCAGTATCAAATGTTTATCAATAGTTATTGCTATATAACTTTTTTTCTTTGTAAATATTTGAATTTTGGTTTTTGTATTGAATTCAGTAGTAAATCGCGTCTTTAAAATTATACAAAAGACTAAAATTATACAAAAGACGTTGCATTTTGTGGAACATAACATTTTCTATAAGCATACAAACTTAAGAAACATAACAATTTTAAAAAATGTCCACAATTTCGGCCACCACTGTATATATACGCATATTGAGACATTTTTCTTCGATCACAGTACAAGGAGTAAATTCAAAAAATATTTAGAAAGTCATCCTTCCTCATTCAGTGCAAGAGCTCAAAATTGTTTTGAAAGATGAGTGAGACAATATGCCCCAAGTACACTCCTAGACAGTTTAGTGAAGAGCATGGAGAACTAATGCAAAATGTGCGTTAGAGTTCTTGGTCAACACACATTTTAATAAGGTACTCATGTCTGCATCATTCTGACCTGAAGATCAGTTTTTTGTGGCTGTTTCAAAACCATCCAAAAAACTTTTTTTTTAATTCTTTGATGTGGCGATATCTGTACCGTTTTGCACTATAACAAATACACATCGTCCTTTCTAAACATGTACTTAGTTTCATTTCGTCAATCATTATCTATTCTTAATTAGTCCGAAAAACGTAACAGTTCCTTAGCTATTGTCAAGAAGTGTAGATTGAACAAGTTCACAACTTATTTTATTCTCGAATTCTGTTCTAATAAATATACAAATATAAGCTGATTGGCTTGCATCACAGAAAGCACGCATGGTGACTTTGTCATAAGAAGATGAATCTTTTAATAAGTATCTTGGAATCAAAAGTTCTTTTAAAAGTGGTACCCTGATTTCCATTTTTAAAATTTAATTCTCATTTTCATTATGAGCTAAACGTACCAAGAAAAACCTATTCTCCAGTGTTCTTGCAGAAGCAATTTCGGGACCAATTTGGGACCAAGTGAACCCAATAGGGTCTAAAACTCGATGAACAGTAGATAAAACCTGTCTTTTCTTCAGAAAAATATTTTATATCAATCGAAAGAGTATGACTGGTAAATTCCAACTGAGACCTAATGCTGGGGTTATCTTGGTTTTCCCATCAGAATTATTCAATTCTATAGGAATATTAATATAGAATTGTCTACATTTAAAAAAATTCAGTTTATAAAAAGTTTCCTGCAAGTGAAGAGGGGCATTGCTCAGATGAAATTAAATTGTGGTCCCAAATAAAAGGAACTAGATGAAATTCTAAAAACTACTTTTTTGTTCTGAAAGCATTTTAACTTCTATTTTCGTCCTTGTTTTCCCCATAAGTATTTCAAGCATTTTCTTTCACTTTCCTGTATTCTAATTGGTAAGAAGGCTTTTTCTATCTTAGAAATCAAACCAAATTTCTCAAATCAGAATTTGCTTTTAGTGATGGTATCAGCTCAATAATGTTATGTCCTTTTTCTAGACAATCGTTAAGTGAAGGACAATTCCTGTGCCTATTTAAACAATTGAAAACAGGTCTCGCATTTGTATAGAATTCCCTTTAAAAACAGAGCGATGCGTTAAAATGTCCTCAATATTATTTTCTTTAAAAATTTCTATTTTTCAATGATATCTTCTAACAAATTTTCAAACACCCTTTCGTAATCGGACAACCACTTCGACCGTTCTTAAAAATCAGTGGAACATTTTGTATAACTATCAATATTTCTTATTTTTCCTAAAACTGTTCACTCTAATTTCGTATTTACGGCTGCCAGCCTTTTATTAAGATGTTTTATCTCACCTGTTAAAACTTCAATAGGTATATCAGCACCCAATAAAATAGGCGTTAGAATCTTTTTCCTATAAACAAACATTTTCATTTATCTAAATATCCCTCATGAAAATTCCAAAATGCTTCTCACTTTATTAACACTATTACTGTCATTAAATTTTGCTAAAGGAACGCAGATCTTTTCCTGATCCATTACATTAACATCTAAAGAAAGCGTTCTATTATTGTTACTTAATTTTAGCCAATAAATTCTATGGTTCTCCATTCTCTCAATTCCTCCAAAGATGCCATGGCCTACAGATTCTTTACCCAAACACTTTAAAGTTAAAAGTTCTGCTGCAAATTTAGAAACATAAGATTTTTGCAAATGAAGTCGTTTAAAACAAGAATTATTACTCAAAACAATATAATTGGTTTTATCAAATTTATTTATTTCTAAGTGTGGTTTACCTTTATTTTTAACATTATAATTACACTTTATTTTTAAATGTCCTTTACCACAAAAATTACAAATATACCATTCTTATTTTTGCAATTTTTACTTAAATGTGAAATGCAACAACACTTAAAACATGCTCCGTTTTTAAATAACATATTTTTCTTTCTTTCAAATTTAAATCTGAAGAATACTCGCAATGATTGATCGAACCGTGATATTTATTGAAAAATACACAAATTGGAACTTTTTTATTTGTTCATTCATAGAAAGTAAATCATTACTAAGGCTCAAAGTTTTATTTTGTCTGTCAATATTTGATCGGATATGAACGTTCAAGAAAGAACACTTATGCTGATGCCTTTCATTTTTTTTTCATGTTTGAGGTTTGGAAATGAATATTACTTGATCTTTGGTTTTTCACAATTAATGAATAATATCTCTCACGTGCTGTTAAATTCCGCGTTAAAAATCAAGAAATTACTTTATTTCACAAAAAGAATTTTAATTTTCTTTATGGGATTCAAAAACTAAACCCTAAGCTTTTAATAAAATTGGGCACAACATAACACTGCAAATGTCTAATCACACGTACATATATTTAGAGCATTTTTTTCTTTCAGCCGACAATTTAGAAAAATTTTTACTCAGTTGTCGTAGCAACAGCTTCGAACAACTTCTTGTTAGTGAGCTGAAAAAATTGTTCGAAATTAAAATTGCTCCAATTTTCAGCCAATAAGTTTCTTTATCTTCTACGCAAAAACAAGAGGGCCGCCTCGCCTTCGTCAAGCACAGTATCAGAAATGTACATATTAAAATAGAAAGAAATGATGGAAAGTGCTAAAAACTCCCATTTCGCAAAAAGATTTTTTAAAATTTAGCGAGGACGCAGCAGCGCTAATGTCGTGAAAGTCACAGTTAAGAGTTCAGATCACGGTTTCACCTGCCAATAAAGGAAATGGAAGTAAATGCTCCAACAGTAACTTTAAAAGCTCGAAGTTTTGAAATGAAATCTAACTGTCAATATGTTCCGCATAGATTTAATAAAATGAGGGATATTGGCATCTTTTTAAACCTTTATATACTCAATCTCTTTTACTTACAAATATATTGATGAAATTCTAAGAGATTCTATGGTATTTACACACTATTGCAACCATCACCAAATCGGCAACCTTGATTTTGGACGTATCGTATGTGTTGTTTTGGAACCACGTGTGTTTTGTTTCATATATTTCCATTTGTCATCTTTCTAAGCCTAACCGTTCAATGATACGGCAAGATCGAATACTAAAATATGAATATGGGATTTATCGAATAATTTATAATACCTATAATTACTTACTTATAATTATATTATTATTGTTGTTGTTATTGTTAATATAATAATTATTATATATAATAATATATAATAATTATATAATAAATAATATATAAAATTAATAATAATAAGATCAAATAAAAATGAGATTAAATAATAAAATTTATTGATTAATTTTTATTTATTTTTCAATTCCTACTATTAGCTTACACATTCTCTATATATTTTTATTTATTTATTTATCTTCGTGGAATTTTCAATCGTTAATAAAATACATTTTAAAGATCTCAATTGAGCTGAAATTTTGTATACTTGATTATTGTGGATGACAATAGCGTAATTTAATTATAATTAATGAAAATTAATTGATTAAAACTAATTATTTAAATAATTACAAATACAGCCACGTTTGCATCATTTTTGGCAACTTAGTGACCCTTATGGCGACTTGTGTCAAAACATGAAAAGGTTTTTTTCTCACATTTTAAGACACTTGTTTGAACTGCAATTTTCGGGTAAAAATACGATAATTTAGTTTATAGTTAATTAAAATTAATTGACTGAAACTAATTATTTAAAGAATTACAGATACAGTCACGTTGGTTTCATTTTCAGCGACTTAGGTCAAAACTTTAAAATATTTTTTTCTCACGTTTTAAAGCATTCAGTTGAACTGAAATTTTATATACACAATTGTTTTGGATGACAATGCGATACTTTGATGACAGTTAAAATTTTTAGCAGCTGTATTGATTGAGAAGAATGTTGCACTGGATGCAGCTTCCTCTTTATTTCACAATTCTTGGACTGAATACTCTCTTTATAGATCATTTGTTGAATATCGTTATCAAAATCGTTGTAAAAACCTTCACTCTTAACTTCACCATTTGTAAGCTGTCAGAAGCTTCTGATAGTTTATTTATAACAACGCAGCTCAGTGCTTTTCAAACTTTCAATATATGCGACCCAATAATCGATCATAATTTTCCTCGCACGCCCCTTCCATACAAAAACAATGTATTTAATTCAATGATTATACACTTTGATGCTAAACCTATATTACGACTTAAACCTCTTAAGTGCCTCCGGCGTATATAAGCGTCTCACTCAACCAGTGCGTTAATTGCATCAACGTATATATACGTTTTTCCTAAGTACAATCTTCTCTGTGCACTGCTATCCATGAAATTATTCCAAAGATTTTAGAATGCAGTAAAGTGAACTTGACAGAGTTTGCGAAGGATTTACTTGTTTCAGAGGATTTGCTTCTTTTTTAATTTTCCACCTCCCCCCACCCAATACACCCTATAGGCTCGCCTACGTGTTAAAAACTGGCATTGGGGAACAAGTCCCGGAATTTTTAATCCGTATTTAAGGGATTAAGATAAGTGTTAATTATTTCCTATAATTTTATACATTACAAGGCCATGGGAGTCACTGGTAATTAATAAACTTGTTCTTAACTTAGTATTGTTAAATTAATTATAAAATACATTGCGCAGTATTGATATATTTACAAGTTTTTTATATCAGTGAAAACATGTATTTTACCTTTTTATTTTGCCAGAATATAGTTTGTTTTGTTTACTTTCAGTAAATTTATAATTTTTTTAAAATTATCTTTTGTTTTCGATTTTTTAACATGATCGCGCCACCTCTCGTAGAGTTATCGTGCCCCCTAGGGGGCGTGCCCCACAGTTTGAGAAACACTGACGTAAATAAAAATGTAATTCGTTATTTTTTTCTCACATCCACGGGCACAACTCTTTTACAGTATATCAGAAATTGAAATACAGCAGAATAACGAACATTACATATAAATTGAAAAATATTCCTTCGAAGAAAAAATTAAGATAAATCCCCCTAGGATGACATATCTATATATATATTTTATTTAAGTACAATGCCAAGAAGTTTTATGAAAATAGCCCCATACGAAATTTGTTATGAACGTATAAATTTTATTTTCGGTCATATAGACCGGAATAGAAAAAGAAGGTTAAGAAACTGAAATATATTTACTAAATTACTCCTTTTAATATGTTATTCAAAGATATATATCTTTCAAACATTTGCTATTTTTTTTTAAAAACACCAGTATGCATTATTCATTTCATTTATAATTTTTTTAAGTATTCGCACCTGAGAAAATAGAAATGAAGAATCTATACATAAAATAAATTTTATTAGTTTTAAAATTATAGCTATGAGTAAACATTATATAATTTTGAAATCTCATAAAAATTGGAGACAATTTTAAACTAATTTTGAATCTTTTTTTAGCCAATAAATGTATCTTATCCAATATTTATATATAATTTTGAAAATTAGTCATAATAAATGTATTCAAATCAATTACAATGTTTCAGTACTTAAATACATAAATATACCTGTCTTTTTCTAATAGTCATAATCTAGTATATTTTCTTTTATATTCCAAAAACTTTTATTCTATTATTTTAATTACAAATAATATTACAGCAAACTTTGAAATATAAAATAATCGATAAGAAACTATGATGAAAAACATAAAGAACTTTTATAATAATTCTATAAAAATAAAGATATTAGGGCTTACACAGTTCATAGGACAACATTTTAGAGATCATTGGAGAATTCAAATGTTAAAATATTTAAGACTAATCGATAAACACTTTCCAATTAAACCCTGCATAAATAGTAAAAAGAAACATTTATTTTACAACATCATTAATTCATTACAGCAGAAGGTTGAGTTATGGAATAATTATTGTCAAGGGTTTTAACTAATCAGCTTAAATGTGTCTCCTTAACCAGCCCCATTTTTCTGGGGCTATTACTATTAAGTGAAACAGTTATGATTCCGATTAACAAATATGTGGAAAAAAATTAATTGCAAGGTTGCTGATTAAAATGTTGAGTTACATAGCCCATGGGATACAGGGTATTTAAAAGCAGGGTGTTAAAGTATGAAATAATTCAGTGAAGTTAGCTAAGCAAATTTTGTGTTCTTTAAAAAATTATTTTGTGCCTGAGTATTGAAAAGTAGTATCTATTGTAGCAAGGATTTCAGAATAATTCTCATTATAATGTCGATACTTAGAATTAGCTTTGGAATTTAATTATTGTTTCATTTTCTTAATTTTCACTTAGATAATAATTTTTTACTACATTTCATGCTCATTAGTTCACGCATTCATCAATTAAGGATAGGTTTTTTTGTTTTTTTTTTGTTTTGTTTTTTTCAAAAAGTGGCCTATGTTTAAAGCAAAAAGCTATTCGTTTCAACCAATAAATACAAACAGTGAAAATATTTCCATCTACCAATTATTATGGATACCGTAACAATTAGGTTGTTTCAAGTTAAACCTTAAAAATCAGTTAATTTAGAAATTCATCATTTTTTACATCCTTCTATTATAATAGAAAAAAATAGAATCTTTAACTTATAAAATTAACAAAAAGTAAAGTACATTATTTCGGATTATGAAGTAACTTTTAAGTAAAACAACAAATCTAAAACAATGGAATGAATACAAAAATTTGAAATATCAAATTCGGGCTTAGGATACATCAGCAGGATTAAATCAAATTTTTGACTTGCCACTTCTTTCTGTTTACTTTTTATCACAAAACAGAGAAAGGAATGTCTCCATTGAATTAAAAAGAGTTGTATATGAGAAAATATAAGTGAAAGAAATTTTTTTCAAAACCATTTGCATTTATTATTATTTTTATTTACATTCGAAGAAAGACACCTGCACTGATTTCTGTTACAAGACCATCTCTAAATGAAAGTGTTCATCTCAACAGCGCTACCTAACGATTTGGAGACTCAATATACCCTTCCCTCCCCCCATACACCTGAGAAGCATTTCAAAAAAGAGATGTTTTGAAAGATATAACAATGAAATAGTTAGAATAACATGAAAAAATAAGAATAAAATAATTAAGTTAAAGTTCAAATTTCTTGAGAGTTAGGCAGAAGATAAATCTTGTTTACATTTCTAATTAATTGTCCGTATTTGGTATTTACACTCACAACACGAACCTTCTGGCAGAATCGAAAAATAGTTTTTTAGTTCCCCTAACAGTTTAATTTAATGGAGCAGTCTGACCTTTCTAGTCAATAACCATATTTCCTATTCGGAGATTTGGCTTACTTATTCGGAGATTCGGCCACCACTTGGAGCTAGGTTGAATATTTAAATACTCCGTGGTCCAGCAATCCCAGAAATACTGGTGAAACTTTTGAATCAGATTGCATTTTTCAAAAAGACCTTAAGGGTTGAGATGGCTCTGGAAGTCGATGAAACCTCCTTCAATGAAAGATTTGGTGTCAAGGCTTTGACGTCGGACTGATTTGAAGAGATCTCAGTAAGAGGTCTTGAGTTAAGACAAGCCGCTATCTGTATCAAAAGAGTAGAACACTCCTCAAAATTATAAGTGCAGAGTTGGTTGCCTTTATAAGTAACTGCATGACACTTTTGATGGAAGACTAGCACAAATATACAAAATGTGGGGTATATGGTGGAATGAGAGACTACTCAATGCCTTTTAGGGAAAGAAACTTTTATACGTCTTCTTGCTGATACAACCCTATAAGTCTTCTTAGGTGAGTCAAAGCGCCTTTAAAATTAGATCCATTATCCGAGAAGATTTTGGACTCAGATAAGACCTTCCCGCAATGAAACGACCTAAAGCAGCTAGAAATGCATTGTAAATCCGAAACAAGTTCGAGATGTACAGCTTTAGTAGTAGTACAAATTATTTGACATTGATAAATAATAACTGCACTTTTTATTATCATTTACGAATGAATTATTTATCAAACTGTATGTATAAAGTGCTAAAAAAGTAGGAAATTGAGTACAAGCATTAGAAGATTCTAATATAATGAGTGATAATGACTCTAATATAATGTAATGATCTATATCTATGTGTTCCTATAATTTTTCAAGATTCGCTGTAAATTATTTTCGGAAAATATATCTCATATATATATATATATATTATGTTCCAAAGTATGACTTGACAAAACAATAAGAAATATTAGTCACAGTAGTACACTGGCAAACTCTTGGCCTTAAAAACCGAGAATGCTGGCTGAAACAATGTTTCTTGGCCAGCCAAATTTCACTTGCAAGTGGCATATAGTACTGGGCTATAGGGGAAGGAGAATATGCTATGAATATGTATGTATTATGAACTAAAATAAAAATACTAATTTAATAAAATATAACAAAAAAAATTAATAAAATGTTTTTACTAGTATAGAGTTGAAAATATCTGTGTGAATAATTGTCAAGTAAACTTACCATATCAACCTTGTTGACATTTCCCCCCATTACAAAGCGATCTAAGAATATCACCACATAAAAGCAAAAGTAAGAGAGGTAATATAAAAAATATTCTATATATATAGAAAAAATAACCTAAAATATTGATAGGAAATTTATTTGAATGAAAAAGACTCTAATCATATACATAGCAATTCTAATATAAAATGAAATATATTTTATTTTATTAAACAATAGCTTCAACTTGTGACTGTATGTAAATAATTAATTAACTGTATAGCTAAAATTAATGAGAGGAATAAATAACATTAGAGAGAGGAAAAACAACAAAAAAAAGAAACCAACAAGTATTATTAAAATTTGTCATTTAAATTCAATCCATTAGAAATGTAATTATAAAGAAAATTAATTGGCTGTTCATATTCAATGCAATGACTAATAGAATCATTAAGATTTAAAACGACATTAGATTTATCACCTACTAATATTCTTTTACAATTAATATACACTGAAGTCCTACTGAATTAAGGATACCTACCTAATAACGAGTTGGGCCTCCTCTGGGCTTGATAACGGCTGCCACACGACTAGGTATAGATTCAACAAGTTTCTGGAAAAGTTCCACGTGAATGACTTGCCAAATATTGGTTAAAGCTACCAATAATTCAGTAAAGTTCGTTGGTGCTGTGTGAGGGTCTTTCCCTCCTTGTTCCAAAACATCTCAAAGATACTCAATAGAATTTACGTATGGGTTTCTAGGTGGTCAATTTAAGACAGAAATGTCAGAAGGATGCACCTCCAACCAGCTGGTAGCGAACCGGGACTTCTTGTGAGAGATACAGTAGTCTTGCTGGAAAACTCCATTACCCCGTGTAGATAACAGAACAGTATAAACGGATCAAGGTGATCATTCAGCAACTCTACGTACCGATTTGCATTGAAGGGAGTTGGTACACCCACCAAAACACCCAAACAGTGCCACACAAAAAATACCCCAGACCGGGATTGAGCCACAATACTCTTGTTCAGTTCCAACGTAACATGCAGGATCCATGGCTTCATGATCCTGACGCCATATTCTCAGCCTCCCGTCGGTGTTAAGTAGTCGGAATCGAGACTCATCACTCCATGCTATTTGTTTCCAGTCCTCTACACTGCAGTGCCCTCTTGCCCAGGAAAAAAGTGCAGCCCAACGGTGAGCATTGAGCAATGGTACTCTTGCAGGTCTCTGGATCCCAAAACCCATACCATGAAGCGAGCGTTGCACAGTCCGTTTACTGATTTACAACTGGCAACGTCATTCAAATGGGTGGTAATTTGAATTAATGTTTGGTTCTGCTGACTACTTATACAAAACACCCGAACCATCTCTCACCCCGCTAATTGTCCTTTGCAGTTGGTCCGATCGCTAGTTTTCTGTCCACCGTCCATGTATTCTTCGTATACTCTTGACACTATCGGCCTTGAAAATACTAGTTGTCTGACGATTTCGGAAATTGAATGGCCCATGCTTCGGGCACTTACGATTTGTTCGCGATCGAAGGCGTCTAAACCAGGCAGTTTACCCATATTGGCAATTCCAACAACTAATTCAGGACAAACACAGTACGCGCTATATACGCAATTAGCACAGCGCCCACATTTGCGCATAAATGATACGCCGTGCTACATAATTTGAATAGCCCTTGATATCCCTAATTCAGTGGCACTTCAGTACAGCTTAAAATAATATTTCTGTTTATAGAAATTGATATATTTGAATTACAAAATGGCACATTAAGAATGTTAAAATTAAAAACATATCTTTTATCATAAATATTGCTATACATTTTATTGTTTATAATATACAATGCGTTAAATGAGCTTGCATTGAAACTTATTCTTAGAATGAACCGTTGGTTATACAAAGGTGTTATCAAATGCATTTATGAACTTTTATGATGAATAATGTTATTTTTCTCGGCAAAGTTTTGAGTTTTTGTCTTTTGAGTTTATATTCAGTAAATAACAAATAAATAATGTAAAGATTTGGTCTTATTACTAAAACACTGGCTCTTCCAAAAAGTTCATAATAAATAAATTAATTTTTGATAATATTCTTAAATAAATCATTATAAAAATGCCCATGGTATTGTTCGATGAAATAATACGATTTATCCCTTACTTATTCATTATTGATTTTCTACTTTTAGGAAAATTAGAACTTTTCGATGGAAGTTAACATTAAATAAAGGAGAATTTTTAGAATTTTTTTTTAACATAAGTATAATTATTACGTACAGATCAAGTGTTTTTTGCCGTATAATAATAAAAAAATATAGCCAAATAATTGAGCAGAATACATTTTTAGCAAAAAAATCAGATGTGTGCTTACTAATTAATTGTATACAGAAAAATCGTTTTCTAGTTTTTGCTGAATTTCTAATAAATTTTTTGCTGGATAGCTATGTAACACTTTCAATAAAAATTAAACAAATCTAGAAATTATTTTATTATTTTTGTACTTCAACTAACAGTTTTTTAACAAATATAATACATTAATAGAAATCTATTTATAATAAATAAAATTAATGAAAAATCAGACACATATTTTATATTTACAATTTTTTTTTTCGTTATTTGCTTTCGATAAAAATTCTAATTTTATTACCTAGAAGAAGGAAATATGAACGTTGTTAAAAATATGGTATTAACGGATATAAAAAAATATTGATTTGTATTGCTTTACAATGTAAATACGAAGCAAATCATATTTTATGAATAAGAAGAGATTTTCCAATAAAAATTTATCTTTCTGCTGTAATTTTGTCTCTCTACTTTTTGAATTTAAAGTAGTTATTCTGAAAATTTCTGTATGATTTATTCAAGAAGAAATAAAACCTGATTTTTCTTTAGGAAAATAAAAAGATTAAATTTTATTCCAACAATTTAATGTCGATTCATCAAATATTTAACTAAGTCAGCTTTTATATATTGAAAGAAAATATTTATATTTGTTATTACGTTAAAATAACATTTTTTTATGAAAGAAGTGTCTTTCCATTCCATGTTGTACAATGCTGTGAGAATATTAATAATAATAATTAATATTAATAATATTAATTGTTCAAGAATATTAAAATTTAGACGTCTTAACATATTGACCTTTTTTTTAACTTTGAAACAAATTTTATCTGATATTGTGTTTGAACCTTTAAAATAAAGTGGAACGCCATCAGAAATTTCAGTAGTTCATAACATACTTTGAAAAAAAAATGAAGCGATATTTATTTAAAAATTCATCGATTGTATGTCCATTGTATGTCTTGTCCATGAAGAACAAAGAAATAATCTTTTGTAACATATTATACAACTTTTGAGAGGTGTTTGAATTTATTCTTTTACAATATTAATATTTAACTACTTGGGTTAGGTAATTCACGTTTCTAAAAAGTTAAGCTCATTTTTTTTAATGTATCTAGTAAAATTAGTATTCTAAATTTCCCTTACTGAAAGAATAAGTAGTTGGTAGTCATAAGTACACATATACATCATACATATGTTTCGATTTCTTCTTCTTCATCTTAAAAATGCATGTTTTTTACTTCAGAAATGAAAGCATACATAATTTTTTTCAGAAGAAACCCGTTTTGAGGAATTAAAGGGACAAATTTTCCACAAGAATTAATTTGTTTTATAAATTTCTTTGAACTAAAATGAGTGTAACTCAATAAAAGATAAAAATAAAAGGATTAAGAAGAAAAAGAGAAAAATAAAGTAAAAAAAATAGATCAGTGTTCAAAAAATGTTAATTAATATAAATATAATAAATAATTTTCTTCAGAAATTTCACACTATAGAATTGCTTGTGACGGCTCACGCGTCCTTTCTCTAACATAACCTCTGTGTTCTTTGACGGCCACGATTAATGGCAAATCTTTTCCAACCCAAATCCAAGAAGTGGAAGAAGATAATCTTTAAAAGGACAGAAGTTTTAGTAAGGACGATGGCAATTTAGAGAAAGTTTAGTTCAGTAAGGATAGAAGTGTAAATTGACGGCCTATCTAAGAATCACGAAAATCTCGCCATTCATTCAAGGTACATACCATTGTACGCGAGTTTAGATGAATATCTGAAGTGGATTGGACGTTGCTTAGAATTCAAGGTAGGAAAATTATATTCTGAATGTGAATATATTATTAAGATTGAGAGTAGGCGGATATAATATAATTATATAGATAAGTGATCCAATTGCGCGATCTGTGTTAACTACGGCTACGTGTTTAGGTTTATTCTCACTTAATATAAGTTTGTTCGATATATATAAGTAATTTAAGTTAAACTCTTAATAAAAGTCATATTAAGAATTCTAAAATGTCTCATCATTTCGAGAATCCCACACCTTTAACTTACGCTGAAACCCCACGATATGGTCGACAAAGATCGATCATATCACATGCTTAGTAATTGCTGTATATTACTTCAATTCCAGTTATGAAATTGTAAAAATAAATTTAACATAACAGAAGCTGGTTTTGCTAACACTTCATTTTGAAAAAAATTAATAAATACTTGAAATAGAAGACTATTTTTCAATTCCTACTATTATCTCACAATCTCTATATATTTAT
>BMAV01009735.1:0-35447 GCA_019973955.1 Trichonephila inaurata madagascariensis
GATTGGAATTTTTAAAATTCTTTTTTTTCCCCGACCCTTTTAAAGAAAATAACCACCAAAACCTACTTTTGCCCCCGTAGAAACATTGATTCAATTAATTTTGGAAAGTGTTCTCAATATGAAAAAAAAATGTGGATTAATCCCCAAGATATAAAATTACGGGGGAGACTATCAATATCTCAATCTCCTTTTACGGATCAAATGACTATACTTTTTTAATACAAATTTCCCTATAATGATCAATGTAACAAATTTTTCCCTATCAAACATTTGAAATACTCAAAAAATTTTATAATACCTGATCGTAACAATAAATTTTTATCTCTCCTCGTTCTCTCTCCTTCCCTCATTGCTAGCTAGAAAACCGCTATACATAGTAGACTTAATTTAAACATGGTTTCTTCTTTAAAAGGGTTGGGTTTTGGGGGAAAAACTGAATTGATATCCCAAAAAGATTTCCCGAGGATTAAAAGAGGTGGGGTAGATCCGCCCAAAAATCTCTTCAATGAATTTTTCCCAATTACACTGGGACAGTCCGTTCATTCAAAACTTCCTCTTAAGTCCCTCGTTTCAATATCCTCCTCCTCTCAATTTTTTTGTGTTAAACGGTTTTAGATTCATACTAAGAGAAAAAGAATCATGAAAATACATAGTAGTTTGTCGGGAATGTTGTATTATTTCGCGTTATTTCGTCAAAAGTGTTTTCTCGTTAAACGTATTTCACTGTATCTTTAAACGATACAAAATAAATACATAATTACATAATAAAATTGTAAATGTGTATTCTTGACCCTTTTTCCCGAACTCTAAAACATTGCCTTTGGAAATTTGCAAGTATTTTTCAGGGGCCCCCTTAACCCTTATGGGTGGTTGTTTTTATGGTTTTGGGGATCGGTGGGGGGGGAAAAATGCGTCGACCAAAAAAGGGCCCCGACTGTGGGAAAATCAAATCACACAGTCCAGGTGATGCCCCTTATCAGCGATTCGATTGGCAACCGGCACATTAGTAATTGCAAGAACCATTAATACATGATTCAGCGAACGGGGGCTGAGGTCACGGAGTCTATTGCGTCCACTGTTTGTTCACCGTTGCAATCGAATTTGCTGAATTTAAGATATCCGAATTCGTTCGGAACCGTAATTTTGCAAAAGAGTACAAACGAATATTTCGTATACTATTTAGTGTCACTTAGCTTAGAATACACGTGTAAAATTGTTTAAAGAATATTATTGCAATAAAAAATTATTTAAATGCAATATTTTAGCAAAAAATGAAGAAAGAATGATCTATTTTCTCAGAACATTCTCCTTTTATGTGAAACGTGCTTCTATAATAAGAGCATTTTTTTATATATAATTAAAATTTCTCCACACAGTCTGAACTAGGAGTTTTGAAAAATTCACATTATTTTCAGAGTTACTACCAATGGAAATAATTATCGGTATTTTTTTGTGTTAAAATTTATCCCCTCTGATGTATTAAAATATGGGAGTGAGAAAATCTGAATGGAAATATCTGAGTTTATATATTTCAAAAATTGTAGTTCAAGCTCTGTACAGAGGTCTGAGCTATATATAGGCAAAATATTATTATAGAAGCATTTTTCACGTAAAAGCAGAATGTTGTAAAAATAGGTAATTCCATGTTCATTTTTTGCCAAAATGTTGTATTTAAATACTTTTTTTTATTATTATAATTTTCTTAATTTCGCAATTTTATGCGTGTATTTTAATCTGACACTAAAATTTTCGTTTGTACGCTTTTGCAAAGTGGTCGGATACTTTAAAGAAATACTGACAATGTGTAAGAAAAAGATAGAACTGATATTTGAAAATAATAAACTCATTAAATATTCAATGAGACATAAGCATTTAAAAGAATACATTTTTTTAAATGCTAATATTTTATAGTTTTTTTATCCAAAGATATAGAAATTATAAAAAAAAAAAATCCGGTTAAAGATCATGCAAATTTAAAAATTTACCAACGATAAAGTAAATTACTTTTTGGTTACTGATGCGAAGAACGAGTATAACAGCTAGTATTTTATAATATTTGTAACTAAAGATTTTCGTAATGTATATGTTTATGTTATTATGCCATGTATTTTCCTTATCACAAATATACAATAAATCTTTTCCATATTATATTTTCGATAAAAAATGTAAACATGTACTGAACTTACAAAAAAAGGAACCGATTATAAACGTGGGCGGTAAAAAAACATTCTGAAAAACAGACAAAAAAACATGATAATCAGAAAATAATTACATCTAATCGAGTTACCACAGTACTTATAAAAACCTGACCCTAAATTCCTATTTCTTCTTTCTCTCTTAATTGTTTTTATAAATAAATAAAAAAGAAATGTGAGGAATAGGTGCTTCTGTAGAGGCCATAGCTCAGTTTTTTTTTGTTTTTTTTTTCAGGGTGCGTGTTTACGGAACATCCACGAAGTTTGTCTAATGATTTTTTTAATTAAGATACATGATGAATGAGTCCTTTTAATGTCAGTACCACCTGATTAGTTCCGGGAATTTTTTGCTATAAATACATCAAATTAAGGACATTATGGATATCAAAAACAATACGCGTTTCTAAGTAAATGGGCATTCTAAAAATATCAATGGAGCAGAATTAATTTAATAAGAAACTAAATATTTAATTTTAAAGGGGGAAAAAAAATCCCCACTAGGATAAATATTTGAAAAATCTTTTTTTTTGGAAAAAGGAGGAAAAGCATAACATCATTTTTCTCGTTTTAAAATAATCCTTACAAATTTCCAAAATTTGTATGGATGTTTGTTATTTTTCGGAAAAACCTGGGATTTTTTGGAAACTTTTACAAAAAGCTTTTCTCAATAAACATAGGCTATGTTTATAAAAAAAAAATTGTGTGAAGTTTCCAAAATAACCAATTGCAAGAAAATAAGAAAAAATCTCCATTCCCAAAAACCCCGCGCAACTATATATATCGCTCGCTTTTTAAATTTTTTCTTTTGTCGTGTAAACCTTTTTTTTTTTTTATTAAAACATATTTCGAAGGGGGGGGTTAAATTTTAACATAAAAAAATACAATAGAAAGTAAATTTAAGTTTTCACTTCCAGATAAAAATTATTTACACTATTTTAAGTATTCATTACACGAAATTTGTAACAATGTGTTACTTTTTGCTGAGCAGAGATCAGCTGAGGAAGGTTTTTCAAAATCGACTGGACAAGAGAGTTGCTTATGCGACTTGCTATAAATAAAACAAAAATCCCTTTATCAGCTATTAGATCTATTGGTGATCTCAAAAATTCCACAAATATGTTTTTTTTATGTTCAGCTGAGATATGCAAAAATCTGAGCGACCGCAGGTAACCACGTAAAATTAACCTCATTAAAAACTTTTTATCCTTCAATCTATTGTTTACGCCAATTTACCCGTGCGAAGAACGGGTATACCAGCTAGAAACAGATAAAACAGAATGGGACATTTACACATTGCTTTTCAAATGACTGAAATTCACTGTTTACTGGAATATATATATATACAAGGTGCTTATAATTAAAGTTCTACTTTCAATCTCCTGTTAAAAAAGAACCATTCATCAGAATTTAATTCAAATTGGAATTGAATATTCTTGAAGAAGAAAGAAACGGTATTGTTCGAGAAAAAGTTCCAAAATTTATCAATAGATGGCATTGTATGATGGATGGGTAGTCCCATCCACATCAGTGTACGAGAGTTAGAAGGAAGATTAGCCATAGTCAAATCAAGTACAATTTATTAAAAATTCTCAACAACCTAACAAATCTCAACAACCCAAGTTAGAAAATGCACTTTTAGAGAAATATGGGAGCAAAAGAGGGGAAGATGATATAATTAATATTTATTTATAAATTTAATCACTTACTTCTGGAACGTCTTAGCCATACACATTACAAATAATCGAAGTTACGTTCTGCTAATCTTATACTTCCAAGTCAACACTAATCCAATTTAAATATCTAATTGAGCAAATATTCAATCTATGTATTTTCAAAAAACTTTTTTTAATTACAAGTAAGAGTAATGAAAAATTTATGAGCATATACACTGATTACAACTAGATCAAATATGTTTAAAAAATTTTCACTAAAATTTTTTTTAAATTAAAAAATTAATAAGTTTTAAATTTTTTTAAAAACATTCCATGCGTTCCAATTTTTTATTTTTTGACTTCTGCCCACCATTAATGTTTATTAGTACACGTTACACATAAATCGGGTGTGTCATTTTAGCAATTTCACGCACCGGTTACTCAGAAAGGTTTTGTTCATTTGTACTTACTTTCTGTAAAATATCGGATTTTTGTACACTAAAAATGAAATTTAACCATTCAAATGAAGTCAAAATTTTAAATGATACCCAGATTTATTTATGTACTTATCAGTATAATGAGAAATTTTCAAGCAATTTGCTCAAAATTGAGACGCATGGAACATTTTAAAAGCACGTAAATCTGAAAAGCAAAGTTTTGAGAAAGTCATTTTAAAAATGTTTCCATCTGCCTTTATAATTGTTGTTCTGAATATTATTAAACATCCATTTTATTTAATAACAGACATATTTATGTTTCAGGTTATTTTATTTACAAGCATAATTTGAAGAGAGAAAAAAAAAATTAATAAAATAATAAAATGGTTTCACATGATACAGTTTTTCGGTAAAATGTTTTCAGTGATAAAGTACAAATAAATATAATTTACTGGAAACAACATTTAAAAATTTTACAGACCCTCATATGTTTAACCTTCTTTTTAATGTTCCTTGTAATTTGGATGATTTGGCCAATTTATTACTAATTCTTTCTTTTCCAATCACTAGAATTTTTTCACTCTGAGCTAAGCGTCGTTTCTTATCACGTTTCATGGGAAATGTCTACAGATACACCTTAACTCATTGTGCTCAATAGCTAAACTATTGAAGTACCAAAAATTATATCATCCACCTATGGCAGATATAACACACATTGTCAGCTTTTAGAAAACAAAAGTTTCTTTTGGGCAGTTTTTCCAAATGACATAGTGGATGCTATTGGCATTCTGAGTTTTCCCGCACTGCATCTTTCTAAAAGCTCATCGTTTGCAAGCCTTTTGATATACTGGAAGCATTTTTCCAGAACTTGTTCCACAGCTTAGCTTTCATCAGTGAATGGGACATAGGGCTTCACTTTTAAATAATGCCCCTCTGGTAAAAGTAACTACGATGTCGAACCAGTAGGGTACTTGGCCAAGTGCTTGAGTTTTATCTGTTGATGAACAATGAAACAATGAAGCCAAATTCTGCCCCTCTCGCTACTTTTTCTCTTACATCATCGGTGCATTGCCCTTTTCGCAGCTTTTCTGTAAAAGGGTTTACGTTTACAATGGTGGTGTATTTTTGAGGTCGTCTCTTCGCCCAATTCTAATGAGATACCTTTACCCGCCACTCGGTACTCTTTATTACGGAGTCCTGTGCTGCTTCCAGTTAATGTGGGTTAATGCATTCTTTCTTTTTTTCACAATTTTATGCAGTCACTCACGCGTTACTTAATGGATGATGTAAAATTTTCATAGGCCCTTGGCATCACCATTCCGACAAGTGATGTCAAATTTTATCGTGATACCATTAATTTTTTTTTAATACTCTGATCTTTCCGCTATAATTCTGGCAGCCCTTTAATTTCCTGCTTTTGGGTAATTAGGAAGATCCTGCCACATACTCTCGCCAGTAATTTTCTTGGTGTGATTTGTACCAAATTGGAAAGTACTGTAAGACTATTTTCTCCATGATCCCTTTTGCAGTAGTGTATTCCTGGGCAAATATTTCTGGAAGGATTTCGTAAATCGATGAATCGTTTCTCCAGTCGATAACAATCTCTATCCCATACGGGCTGATATGAATACCGTCCTCGTTTCTGCTATAAAAGTTCCATCAGCGGCGAAACGCAGATACGGTCTATGTACTGGCCCGCATTAGTAAAGTGCCGAGCAAAATTTTCGCTAAAAAGTTTCGGAATTTCTTCTGGGAAAATTTCAAGAATGTCTTCTTTAAAAACTGTATGCACTTTTTCTTCTATATATAATTTCCAAGTAAACATTTTGAGAATGTTTTCTTATCCATTGTATTTAGAATGCTACTAGCCATAGAGAAAAGTTCCCACGTTGCAGTTTAATCTCCAATTTTAGAAAAGCACCTTTTGATTTTTCTGCCCTCAAAATACTTGCTACTCCATCATCCCCGTGGGCTAGAGAATCAAGCAGAATTAAATATTTTTGCAGTTGTTACATTTAGCTCTATTTCTTTTTGAAAGAAACCATAAGCACCATTACGGGACACTCAACATCCAAATGGCGCTGATATCACATTCCATCAGCGATTTGCGTTACATAAAAGAGAAGCCATCACATATCATTATTCATCAAAACATGGCATTCTTTTTCATTGTAAAAGCTGATGCTGGGATGTGAAGGAAACATCTGAAATTCCGCTGGCACTTGCGTATTCAAATATTGTCTCTCGATACCCAAAAGTAATCTTGAACCTTCATCAGCCTTCGCCAATAGAAAGTTTTCAGTATGCATAATAATTTTTGAAAAGCAGAATATCGTAGAGTTTCTCTTTAGCACAAGGATGGAGTTGCATTATCAAAAAATCACTCTTGGCTTATTCTTTCCCATCCCTTTAAAAATTTTGGACGCACAAACTCCTCTTTTATGGGCCTACCTTTGTGGGTTTTCTGATAGCGCCTACCACAGCACCCATAATGCAAAACAAATACACACCAGACGTTTTGAAGCCTTTTTGTGGATTTTAGATACAAAAATTTGATCCTGCAAAGCATTACGCAAGAAACAGCATATGAAAGCAAATCAAAATTTATATGTGCAATTCCTTTTTGGAAAACAGGGCAAGATTTCGGAATTCTTTTGTAAACAAGTAAGTGCTAAACAGCGATAAACAAAGGAAGGTTGTGAAGCTTAAATGTATGCCGTAAGTTAAACACGAAAATATATTAATTTAAATATTAAAAACCTCAAAAATTATACGCAAACTTTGCCACATGCTTTGTTTACATTTTATCCATTTCGGAAATTTTTAAAATGTTTCATAACCTTACGCTAAAAAATTACCAGGACAATATTATGGCTTTCTAGAGATATGGTTCAGTGGGAACCCGTACCTAAACCAAGAGCATCTGCCAAAAAAATTTTTTTTCCATATTTTGGACTGATTTCGCCAATTCTAAAGTCCACCATCCCCAAATATTAGCTTTCAAACATCTACGAATCCCTCTCGACAGCTTCTTGCCATTTTTCAATGCTGCACCCAGTGAACCGCTATCATTTAGCTCCTAACCTTCTATTCTCCTCGACCTTTAATATTAAATGCTAAATATGCTCCTTTTTCAGACGGTATAAGCCCTGCCCCTCTTCTTCTAAGTATAAAAGCTTTTAATGTAGTGCCAGGGTTTACATTTTAAAGAAAACAGTTTTAATTCCAAGAGGATTAGTAGAGGCCCGCGGAATAACCCTGCCGGCAACCGTGTGCAAGTTAGCTCCTCCGCACATTAAAAGCCAGTGTGATTTCAAGAGAAATTTAGCAAGTCCCATAAAACATCAGATAATACCCTTCAAAAGCCTGGCTTCGCAAGTGATCAGCGGACTCGCCAACCTTAATTTGACCCTGGCTGGAGTTATCCTAAAAAATGTTGCGTTCAGCTATCCCAGAAAATTAGCTTGATCAGGCTACCCTATCATGCAGCGTATTCGCAACGTAATCCCTGAGAGCTGTTGTTGTTTATCGGTTTCACCTTGCAGTGGTAAAACGGTGACGCGGGCGATGAATATGTTTCTTCCTCGCAAGCCTAGCGATAGGTTAACAAGCGTTGTTGTTTTTAAAACGGCGTTTGACCCAATGGACAAATTAAAAACCTGATTTTTCCCCATCCATTAAAACCCCGCGAGATGGTTTTTCATGAACACTACCCCAGCGGCTTAAACAAGTCAAGTTTCCATTTTTTCCCGCTAAAAACCCTTCAAAAAATTAAATCTGCAAAATACTACTATTACAGCTTGGTTTTAATGAGAGCAACTCATATGCTAAAGCTGTCTTTTATTCGATTCAAATTGTTGCTGTTTTGAATCACTTTGTTATGTCACTTACAGCAACTATCTATTGAGTGATAATTTTGAATTGCTTTTATTTCATATATCGTTTCCCCTTTTATTCATGTACATCCCTGTTCTTGTACCCAGCCAGCCCCATGTCCATTGGACTTTTTGGGCGTACCTTTGAAATTTTAAATTAAACCCAATTTGGTATATATAATCACCCTTTACCAAATGAAATGCGGGCCAATGTGTTAAAATCTGCCGCCGTATGGAGAGACAGCATGTAAAGTTCAACAAGACGCTTATTCTCGGAACATCGATGGCAAAAACGCAGCGCCCTTAATGGCTGATTCTCACATATGATCAGCAGGTTGTGATTTCCGCCAGCAAACCCAGCTGAAGCATTATCCGGGCAGCGCGCGCGCGCGCGCGCGCGACGGTCCCGGACGCAAAATCGGTCGCCCTGGTGATGAGTAAATAATCACTGTAAATCATCACCCCGTGTTCAGCCTCCATTTATGTTTATATAGGCACATAACGTATTTGGCTATTTTAAAGTAGAGCTACTGTAAAGATCAAAGGACCTGCACTGGCACCGGTATACTCCCAGCACTTTCGGTATTTCTTGCCGGTGGGATGGCTACGGCAGGGATGCTGCGGACGACTTAAACATCTGCCAATGCGAACCAAACCCGCAGTGAGAAGACGTCATCCATTTGCTTAAAGCGCTGTCGTCGTTGTATCACCACATGGACTAGACGTGACAGGCAGTGCCGCGTTGTCTCGTGATATGATGATGTTCCCATTTGTAGCCTGCAGGTCTGCTGGAATACCGCAATCGACGTTAGACTCTGTACAAGGTGAATTGCCACGTTGAACCAGGAAGCGATACTCTAAGTGTAAAACACATCACTTAGTTTTATTTTTACGAACCATGGGCGAATGGAAATATATATGTATTATATTTAAGAAATTTTGAATTAACCCTGAACTGTAAGTACTTTAGGATTAGTTTTTCAAAAAATTATGCTAGGTCTTTTCTAAGAAAAGAAAATAAATCTGAGTATTATTTAAGTCTCCCATGAAATGGATGAAAATCTAGCGAATCTACCAGTAATAAAGCATAAACCCAAAAAATTAGAGTGTAACTTTTAAGTAAATTCTTCTTTTGAAGGCAGTGCCGTATAAATGGCGAACCCGAAAGCTGCTCCATTCCCTGTGTTCTAACAAGCTAGGGCAAAGTACGGACAGCAGTTTTCTTTTGTTAAGTATCCGAGGAAAATATTGTTAAATTATATTCAAGAATACAAGAATTATAGAAAAACGAAGGTTATTCCTAAAGTGCGCGGCTGCCCGTGAATGGCTAATGAAAATGCCGCTTATATGCCAGATCTCAATTAAGTAATTCCATGAAGACAGTTATAGAATGCCGCATGGAGGATTGTTGTAAAGTAAGCAAGACAGTGAGAGAAAGGTAAAATGCAGTCATGGATTTCGGTCCGAGTTTTTTAAATATAAATGTTAAAACCACTAATCAAATTTTTACTTTTTATGTTTATGCTCAAATTTTAAGCTTAATTATTCATTTACTTGAATATACATCTTGTATATCTATTCTAATGTAAAAGCTTAAACTAAAGTTGGGCAGTGTTGTCTGAAATAAATATTCAAAGCCAGCACGCTGGCGACAAATATCGGTTATCACGAATTACTACGCAAACCCGCTTATACATTTCTTCAGCGTATTTTTTAATTTTGCCCGCTGTTCGTGTACCTGCTTAGCACTAAAAATTCTACTCTCTGCTTCCTGCAGCTATTTAGACCGCCCCCAGCACTGCAACATACAACTCTCGCTTTGTAGAGGGGGAGGGGCAAGAACCTCTTGGGGATCCAAAGCCCGACCTGACTCCAAGCATTTCCAAAGATCTGACTCCGGGGAATGGCCAAAAATATGCAGATGGTACGGGAAAAAGGGGTCCCCAAATATCTCTTCAGCCATGTGACCCTCCTCTATCCCGTATCACACCGGAAGAATCTGTTATTGTTGTAAAATGATCATACATTATGTAAAAACCGAATTATAAAGTACGTACATTTCGAGTTTTAAGTTAAAGCCTGCAGTGCATCATATAGAAGTTCCTAATTTCCCCATTATAACGAAAATGAAATGAAGCAAAAGCCCTGCCCCAAAATACCTGGGAAACATGTAGGGAACACACCTGGTGGTGCTGGCGCGTAATTATTTAGAAGAATATTCAAATGGTACATTTAAATGAACAAAAATTGGACGACATCAAACACTTCTGCCGACAAATTCTCAAGCAAAGACAAAAGAAAAATATCAGATTATGCCTTCCAAAACCTAACAAACGTTTGGTTTTTCATAAAACTTGAATCTTTTTACTAAATGCATTAATTCCTGTAAATACCGTTATTTGCATTGATTTCTATTAGCCTGTTACGTATAAGGTAGCTTACATTTTTATGTAAATAAATGTACCCCTAATAAACTTACCTTTTGCCTGAATAAATGCTATTTTCTGCAATATCCTATCACCTTAAGTGCTTCAAGCTCCTGACGTTTAGATTTTAACCTCTTAAGGTATCCGACTGCTCCTGGAAGCGTGATTTTAAAAGCGTATAAAATGATACATTTGCCATTATTTAAAATACTATATTTAGAAAATTTAAAATGTTTTTACAATATTATTACAATAAAATTATTTAAGTAATAATATTTTGACAAAAAAATGAACATAGAAATAACCTACTAAAATATTCCCCTCCTCTTTGTGAAAAATGCTTTTATTATAATAGCCACATTTTCACCGGGCCATAGCCTCCTGCATCCCCGTAAAGAGTAGCCCCAAACTAGAACCTCTTGAAATATACTACTTATAAGCGGGCCTTTATCCATATTTACGACAACAGAGAGGGCGTACCTTAGCAAAAACGCCGATAATTTATTTCAGCTGGCGGTAACTCTGAATATAAGCGATGAACCCTTCAAAAACCCAGTTCCCAGACTCCCCTTGTGATGAGGTCTTTTACTCGGTATAAGCTTAAAATACATATTATTTTGTGTAAGCATTTTTTTGGCGTAAAAGCGAGAACGTTCTGAAAAGAGGATTATTCTAAGTTAATTTTTTGCCAAAATATAGTATTTAAATACCTTTTCTTTTTCTATCAAAAATGTCCTGCTATGTCACTTATACATGTATTCTAATCTAAGTGACACCTCAGTCATCATGAAAATTATTCATTTATGTGCGCTTTCTTTTTTAAAATCTCGGTTCCGAACGCAGCCTGACATCTTTAAATAAATTTCACTACAATACCAGTAACATTTGTTTTAAGCGAATTTCATCGTACGTCAGATAGAAGTCTCAACCACGATTTCTACTGTTCTGTAAGCTCAAGTTCTCGCGTGGAATCATCTGCAACATGTAACTCTCTTTAAAAATTGCTTCTGTTTTAATTTTTTTTATTAACAGTTTGTTGAGTATCAAGGAAAATTAATATTTTCCTTGATACTCAAACAAAGTTATAGTAATAGTAAAGTAATAGTATAGTTATAGTAGTAGCTCGCCGCGATGGCAACTCTAGTTTATTCTTATAATGGTGAAAAGCGCAATCTATTGCTAAGTGCCAATGAAGAGAATTCTCCATCAAGTGATTTTCTTCAACGTTTGCATATTTGTATACATAAGTTCGAATAACTCATGCATTGGATCTCAGAGATTAACCCTAAAGCCCCAAACATGCGCAAAGAGAAATTCGGTGATGACGACACACGCAAGGAGCGCTAAGAACTAATAAAATAATTGTTGAACTTCACCAAAGGAAATATATATTCCCCTCACGCTGAACAAATTTATTCAGTCTCTGCCAACATTAAAATTGATTAGTGATTTTGCTAAATTTCCATCTTCCTTCCCACTTGTAGGTTGTTTGTTTTCTTCGTTGTTTTTCTTTTCTCTTTTTCGATTCTACCTCCCGCCGTTATCCCGCTCAGGGTGCACCCCTGCCTTGGCTTTTACACTTACCCTCATCAGGAAGGAGCCACCATCAGAGTGGCTTTTCGATTAAGTTTTCTTCAGTCATGCATTAATCCAAACTGAGCATAAGCATCTCAGTGGAACTCAGTAATGACGATCTAATTTCGTTTTCCTCTGAAAGAAATTCATTTTTTTCAAAAGAATGATAGTGGCTTTTAATGTGCTCTTAAACAGGTACTTTGTTGCTTCATTCCTTCAAAAGGCAAATGTGTATTTATTTTCGATTTCGTAATTCCTTGAGATTTAAAAGGATTGTGGCTACTTGTGGAAGGAATTTTTCGCCATAGATAATTTAAAATACCTCAGTTTATTGTGGAGGAATGCATTGAAACAAGTGAGCAACACAAGACACGAATAAAAGATTCGGATCATCGCGTACTGTAAAAACCGACCTGATGTGTTTCACAGAAGAAATGAGCTGGCTGAAGTGGGAAAAGTGCTTAATCAATATTAAAGCATTTGTCCACCTAATAGTTCTTTTTCTTACCGTAATTTAACTGTATGTGACTATGTTTAACTCTACACTCTTAGTTCCTTAGACTGAGGGTTTTCTATTATAAAACTTTTCCTGTTTTTTTTAACTATACTGTTTTGTTATGTTTCTGTTTATTGTTTTGTTACAGTAGATTTATGGCAGTTTAGAATATGAATATTGATTATTACATGCATATCACTGCATTCTCAGAATATTTTCATGTTGATTAATATGTATAAGTCTTTTTTTAACTTGGACGAACCATGATTTTCCAAAATATTTTCTATTAGGTGTTGTAATTCAGAGACAAATATTTGTTTGTTTTATATATGAAAGCCTTTTAAATCTTCTTTTCATAAATTGGATTGGCAGTTTATTCAATATTTTAACGAAATTTTTGTTATATATTGATACATGTGAAATATAGTTTAAACTTATTCAAAATCTGATTGAAAAAAATTAGTTTGAAAAAATGAATATATATTATTATTGATTCAAAAAATATGTACGAAAACCTAGTAATAATCGGGAATTCCAGAATACTGTTTACCTGAAACTCAGTTTGAGAGTTAATAAATGCACGTGTAATACATCACAGTTTTTAGAGAAAAAATAAAAATAATAATAATAAAAGAACTAAGAGAAATTCTCGTCCAAAACAGAGCAAAAGAGATTTTGATTGAACCAAACATATCAATATAAATTTTTCATTTGCGCGTTGATGTTGTATAATAATATGTTGTTTTTACATACGGTTTTATTAGAAGAATCAACACATTCCAAAGATATAAAACATCTCAAGTATCACACAAAAAAAAATGATAAATAATTAAAATGAACAAACATCTAAAGTAAGAACCAGAACAAATTAACATGGGAACAAAAGAAAAAGTCAATAATTTAAGTAACAAGTAAAGCAACATAAAATATGTAGTCTTTACAAAGAGCCCATGAAAGCTCTAGCATTTCAGTGTAGTTTGCTTATCTCACCACGTTTATGAGATTTTTTATCTAGTTCTGGGCATATAGAAAGATGATCTGCATTCCTGGTGCCCGAATTACAAATTTGTCACATACTGGATCTAAAGATGCCTATTTTATTAAGATCATGCGCTATGCAATCTTTAGCCTGTTTGCAATCCAAAGTTTGCCACAGGCTCTTCACGGAGCTTTTGGCAAAACTATATCAAAGTCTCTTGAATGTTAGCGCAGGATTTGCCTGTTGGTTTTGCTGCCTGGTCAGACGGGCATATCCACTAATTTCAAAAATATGTACTTTTAAGTGACTCTGAGGAAGAGCTTTTTTGTCATGTGGTTCCGCGTGTTCCTCTCTTGAATACTGCCCGCTCTTTCGTTACCGTCGATACGCCCATGTAAAGGAATCCAACGAAAAGCGATTGTTTTGTTATATTTGAAGAAAAGTCTACTGCTTGAACACGTAATACCCTCGCGGCCCGGGGTATCTCCTCATCTACGCGGACCCAGATTTATAGGAATAAAATGATAGATCACTCTAAAATGCCATAATAAACCTAATTTATTATTGTCTAAATATATATTGATCAACGCAACACAATTCTTACTAGAGGGATATATGACTGGTGGCGGATACTACTTTTAAATTATCAATTCTAAGTACCAGCCTGAAACCGTACTCACTATCTTTTTAAGACAAAGCACTTAAGCAATTACTTTTCTCATTTTAGAAGAACTCAATGTGTAAAAGATCAGAGGACTCGGGTGACCAGGTAAATACCTTAGTACTTTTCAGAGCTTGTTGGTGGATGCATACGATGTTGGTGGACGACTTAACAATTATTCTGCTGATAAATAGAACTGTGTGAGGAAGACGTAAGTCATCCATTTATTGTTAAGTCGTCATTGCTTCGGCAATATGGACTAGATGTGACAAAAAGTACGCGTTGTCACGTGATATGATGTTCCACATTTGGAGTCAGAATGTATTAGTCACACCACATCGATGTGCCAGACTCGTACAAGGTGACTGTTAATGCTGAACCAGTAGCGATACTCTACGAAAAACATCACTTTGTTGTATTTTTTCGTGAACTATTGCTAATAATGGTAATATATTTAGGAATTAGAAAAACCCTGGACCGTGCTGCCTCTTTATTTAGTTTTCTTAAAAAAGTTATGTTGTGGTCTTTCACAAAACTAAGAAAGAAAAATAAATCTATTTCGGTCGTTTCAAGACTTCACAATGATTAGAAAATCGAAGAATCCACCAGTAATGTTGCCAAACCCAAGATTATAACTTTTTTTTAAACTTTTGGGGGTTAGTAAAAAATGGCTTATGAGCCGAAAGAAAGAGAGAGAGAAAGCCGCCTATTTTTGGTTTCTAGAAAAAGCTGGGGGGGGGAATTGAAATTTTTTTTTTGTTAAGTATCCGAGGAATAGATTGTTAAATTATATTCAATTTGAATACAAGAATTATAGAAAAACGATGGTTATTCCTAAAGCAAATACGGCTCCAGACATAATGAAATCCCAATATGCCGG
Source organism: Trichonephila inaurata madagascariensis (assembly GCA_019973955.1). Lineage (NCBI taxonomy): Eukaryota > Metazoa > Arthropoda > Arachnida > Araneae > Nephilidae > Trichonephila > Trichonephila inaurata. Next base: position 15,177 of record BMAV01009735.1, read on the forward strand.
ATCTCAAATTCAAGAAACCCAATTTGGGAAAAAAAGAGAATGGATATACATTGTTATAGAACAAGACGGGAAAGCAGATGCAATAAAAATTGCTTTGTCCACCGAGGTTGAGTTTTTGTGTAAAACCAAGTTTCAATAAAATTTTTTCTTTTTTTGTTTAGTATCCGCTATTTCCCCAACCAGATTTTAAAAGATAAAAAGTAAATTTTCAGATATTTAGTGTTATTTTTGATTTTACTGAAAAAAGGTTTTAAGGAAAATTTTGACTTTTTTAAATAAAATATTTTTGGGTTAACCCAAAAAACCTTTTTTTCCTGTTTCCTTTTGTTGGTATTTTTATTTTTTGACCCCCCGTACAGAGGGGCCCAAATATGATTTTTTAAAAAATTTAAAAATTTTTTTCAGAGTTCAAATTTTAAATAATTATCGGGGTATTTTCTTAAAATTTCTCCCTCTGTTTTTCGTAAAAAATGGATAAAAAAGATTCCAAGTTATGGGTTTTAAAAAATTTTTGAGTCTCTGTAAGAGGTCTAAGCTATATACAGGCAAAAAAATTAATAAAAAAAATTTTTTACAAAAAAAAAAAAAGGTTTTTTAATTTTTTTCAAAATAACTTAAATAATTTTTTTTTGTCCTTTAAAAAATTTTTTTATACATTGTCAATAAGGTAAAATATCATAAAATATCCCTTTACGCTTTTGCAAAATCACGGACCCGATTGTAGTCGGATACCTTAATGTCAAATTTAAGCTAATTATTCATTTATTTGGAATATACATTTTGTATTATTCATTAAACGTTTAAACTAAAGTTAAGAAAGATTTGAAATAAATATTCAGTTAAATACGTTTAACGCGAAAATGCTTAAGAGGAGATATCGGTTAACACGAAATATTACGACGGGCTCGACAACTACTAGGCATTTTCCTGTATTTTTTTACCTTAACACGAAAAAAATTGCTTGCAAAAAAAAATTTCCTTCTTTTTGATTATTACGTCCTCATGACGTAACATACACCCCCCATTTGGGAAGGGGAAGAACCTTAAAAAAAATTGACTGATCCCCTTTTTTAAAATCTGACCGGGAAAAACACATTGAAAGGGGTTTATTCTTCGTTACGCCACTGACTATCCTGTGTATCTGGGAAAAATTGTTTGTAAAATGATGATGATGTGTACAAACCGAATTACATCAAAGAATTTTTTTGGGTTTTTTAAAAAAAGCTAAAAAAAAATCTTGGGGGACGATTTAACGACGAGAAGAAAGGAATAAAGCGCCCTGTTCCCGTCATCAGAAAAAAGGAACATCAGGAAAAGTATGCGCAATTATTTAGAAGAATATACAAATGGTGAAATGAATAACAAAATGGACGACATCAAACAATTTGTTGACAATTTCATGCAAAAAAGGCAATGCAAAAAAAAAAATATCAGATTTTTTTCCCAAAAAACTCGAAAAATTTTTTTGGGTTTTTTCCTAAAACTTGAATTTTTTTTCCCAAAAATTTTAGTTCCTGTGAATACTGTTATTTCATTGTTTTTTATTAAATACCTCCCTTTAAAATTTTACTTATGTAAAAAAAAGACCTAAAAAAACTTTATTTTGTCGAAAAAATTTTTCTTGCAAACCCTTTCTCTTTTTAAAGTTCCCCCCTTTGGGTTAAACTTTTTAATTTTCTTTTAAAGGGGTATCCGACTACGTTCGGAACCGTGTTTTTTAAAAGCATATGGATAAATTTATGATATTTATTTGTCACTTAGATTAAAAATTTGGGACATAAAATTGTTTTAAGAATATTATTACAAAAAAATTTTTAAAAAATTTACCTTTTGGGAAAAAAGGGAAAATAGAAGGACCCTTTTTTAAAAATATTCTTTTTTTTGTGAAAATTTTGTAATGTTTTTTTCTCCCTGGGCTTTAATTTGGACGAGGAATTTAAATTTTGAAAAAATCTTAAAAATTGGTTTTTATCCATTTTTTTACGACAACAGAGGGAAAAAGTTTTTAAAAAAAAAAACGCCGATAATTTTTTCCCCAATTGGTGGTAACTCTGAATATAAAATGAATTTTTAAAAATTTTCAGTTAAGACTTTTGAAGAGGGCTTATTTTTATTTTAACAAAATTTTATTATTTTTTTTTAGAAGCATTTTTTTTTGGGAGAACTTTTTTAAAAAAAGGGATTATTTTAATTTAAATTTTTTTTGCCAAAATTTTTCTATTTTTAAAATCCCTTTTTTTTATCAAAATGCCCTTTAAAAAACAATTTTATACATGTATTCTATCTAAGTGACACTAAATATCATTTGGAAATTATTCATTTATGCGTTTTTTTAAAATCTGGGTTTACGAACGCAGTCGGATGCCTTAAATAAATTTTCACTACAAAAACCCAAAAAAAATTTTGTTTTTAAGCGAAATTTAATGTACGTCAGGGGGAAAGTCTAAAAGCACGATTTCTACTGCTCTGTGCAATTTTTTCCTTGGATTAAATTTTTTCACCTTTTAAAAAAAATTGCTTCTTTTTAAATTTTTTTTTCATTAAAAAAAACTGTTTTTGAGTATCAAGGAAAATATTAGATTTAAATTTTTTTATAACAGGGGAAAAAGGGAATTTTTTTGCTAAGTGCCAATGAAGAGAACCCCCTCCATCAAGTGTTTTTTCTTCAACGTTTGATATTTTATACACAATTTAAAAGGAATAACTCATGCATTGGATAAGAGATACACTTAAGCTCCCAACATAAGTGAAAAAGAAAATTCGGTATTTAATTACACGCGGGGCCCCTTAAGAACTAATAAAAATTGTTGAAATCTCCCCAAAGGAAATATTCTCACGCTGAACAAATTTTTTCAGCTTCTGCCAACATTAAAATTGGATTAGTGATTTTTCCCACCTCCATCTTCCCCTTTTATTTGCAGGTTGTTTGTTTTCTTCTTTGTTTTTTTTTTTTCTTTTTTTTGATTCATTCTCCCGTTGTTACCCCGCCTTGGGTGCCCCCTTTGCCTTGGCTTTTTTTTTGCACATACCCTCATCAGAAGGGGCCACCATCAAGTGGCTTTTTCGATTAAGTTTTTCTTCAGTCGTGCATTTAATTCCCAAAATTAGGAAAGCATCTCCGGGGGAACTCAAAACGATCTAATTTTTTGTTTTCCTGAAAGAAATTCAATTTTTTAAAAAAAATATATTTGGGTTAATGTAGTTTTAAACAGGCAATTTCTTGTTGTTTCATTCCCCTTTAAAAGGTAAATGTGTATTTATTTTCGATTTTTTTTTAATTCCTTTAGATTTAAAAAAGATTGTGGGTTTCTTGTGGGGAAAGGGAAATTTTTTGCCATAGATAATTTAGATACCCCAGTTTATTTTGGGGGGAGATGCGTATACCAAACAGGGGCAAAAAGACCGAATGGGGTCCCCACCCCAAAAACCGACCCCGATGTGGGGGTTTCCCCCAGAAGAAAAAAGGGTTTTGGGAAGTGGGGGAAAATGCTTTTTAAACACATAGCATTTTCCCACCTAAATAATTCTTTTACTGCAATTTTTAACCCGTATTTCTTGTTTTTAACTTTTACACCTTAGTTCCTTAGACTGAGGGTTTCATTATAAAACTTTTCCTGTTTTTAACTATACTGTTTTTTTTATGTTTCTGTTTAGTTTTGAAAGTAATTTATGGCAAATTAAGAATATGAATATTGAATACATGCATATCACTGCATTCCCCCAGAATATTTTCATGTTGATTAATATGTATAAGTCTTTTTAAACTTTGGGCGAACCATGATTTTCCAAAAAATTTTTTATTAGTGCCGTAATTCGGAGACAAAAAATTTGTTTTTTTTCTTATATATGAAAAATTTCTTTTAATTTTTCATAAATTGGGTTGGGAGTTTTATTCAATATTTTAACGAAATTTTTTTTAAAATATTGATACATTGAAAAAATAGTTTAAACTTATTCAAAATCTGATTGAAAAAAATTTGTTTTAAAAATGAAATATAATATTATTATTGATTCAAAAAAAATTTTACGAAAACCTAGTAAAAAATCGGAATTCCAAAGAATTTTTTTTTACCCCAAACTCAGTTTGAGAGTTAATAAATGCCCTGTAATACATCATAGTTTTAAAAAAAAAATAAAAATAATAATAATAAAAAAACTAAAAGAAATTCTCGTCCCAAAAAAGAGCAAAAAAAGATTTTGATTGAACCAAAATATCAATATAAAAATTTTTTTTATTTTGGGCGTTGATGTTTAAATGGGAATTTGTTTTTTTCATACGGTTTTATTAGAAGAATCAACACAACCAAAGATATAAAAAATCTCAAGTATCACACAAAAAAAAAGATAAATAATTAAAATGAACAAAAAATCTAAAGTAAGAACCAGAACAAAAATTTAAAATGGGAACAAAAAAAAAAAGTTAATAATTTGAGTAACAAGTAAAGCAACATAAAATATGTAGTCTTTACAAAGAGCCCATGAAAGCTCTAGCATTTCAGTGTAGTTTGCTTATCTCACCACGTTTATGGGCTTTTTATCTAGTTCTGGGCATATAGAAAGATGATCTGCATTCCTGGTGCCCGAATTACAAATTTGTCACATACTGGATCTAAAGATGCCTATTTTTTTTAAGATCATTGGGATGCAATTCTTTGCCTGTTTTCAATCCCAAAATTTGCCACGGGTTTCAGGGGGCTTTTGGCAAAACTATATCAAAGTCTCTTGAATGTTAGCGCAGGATTTGCCTGTTGGTTTTGCTGCCTGGTCAGATTTAAGAGTATCCACTAATTTCTCAAAAATATAATTTTTAAGTGACTCTGGAGGAAGAGCTTTTTTGTCATGTGGTTCAAGTGTTCCTCTCTTGAATACTAAGTCTGCCTTTTCGTTACCGTCGATACGCCCATGTAAAGGAATCCAACGAAAAGCGATTGTTTTGTTATATTTCTGAAGAAAGTTCACGTTTTGTCACGTAATACCCCGCGGCCCGGGGGTATCATCTCTTCATCTACGCGACCTAGATTTATAGGAATAAATGATAGATCACTCAAATTTGCCATAATAAACCTAATTTATTATTGTCTAAATATATATTGATCAACGCAACACAATTCTTACTAGAGGGATATATGATCAGGAGTGATACTACGTAATTATCAATTCTAAGTAAATTGCGCCTGAAACTGTACTCACTATCTTTATGAGAAATTAACCTCAGAATCTTTATCTACTGTAGACTCCTTAATAAGCTAAAATCAGTTCTATAATTACTCTTCTATAATTAATCTCTTATTAATATCTCACGGTAATCAGCACCTCGGCTTTCTGTCTCTTCTTGTATTCTATTCTTCTACTATTATTTTTCCATTATTTTACTATCCGACTTCTATTCTACTATCCGGCTTCTATCCAACTAAATCGCGGATGCTAAAGCTTCCTTATATATCTATTCACTAATCTGCATATCGCGGTTTCTTCTTGAGAGGATTGGATTGAAATAATGCCCTCTGGCCCCAAAGATTCCCCAAGAGGATTAGTGAGAAGGCGCGATAAAGCCCCGTCACAGTCTCATTTCCGAGATAATCTGGGTGACTGTGTCATGATTTATAACTACAGCCGTGGGATGGTTGCTTTGGAATCGACTAGAATAACCGCTTTAGAGAAATTATTGATCTTTATCTTGAGGTTTTCCAGAGCTAAGGAGATTGCAAACACCTCAGCATCAAAATTCGACATGAAGTGTCCCACAGTAGTACATTAAGAAAAGAGTTTACTGTATGCAGCAGACCCAGCGTTGTCTTGTATTTTAGAGCCATCAGTGTACATTGTTGTATAATAATATAAACAATGTAAATTTGAGCATGGTGACCCCCTAAAGGAGGTGGTGACGAAATCCTCCCCCTCCTTTCCTGAATGCACATGCGTATGTAAAACGGGGTTGTCTATTACCTTCTTTTACCTTGTTTAAATGAAAAATTGGTTCTTCCCTCTCTAAAGTGTGCCAACTCCTAGTCTCCAACACCATTGGAAAACTAGGCTTAGATGCTTTTGGGTAAAAGTAAACTTAACTCATGATAAAAGTACGTTGGTGAGTTATAATGGACGATCTTCGAGCATTTTGGAAGTCCTGTATCTGTAACAATAGGTTGAATGAAGAAAACTGTGGGTCTTCAGTGCTCGTCGTCCTATGTGTCGGTCTTATCTTGCTGACGACTCTTTATTTGCATTGTCATTCCGAACTTGGTACATTAGCCGTTTCATCACAAATGCGCGTAAATGTTGTCAACTGCCATGCGAAGGACAGATCACGTAATCTTTCGTCTGCCGCTATTTATAGCATTTATGTTATGACATATTTTCTCTGCGAGATAAATGATTACATTAATTTCCCTCGTCAAAAGAGCGACCGTTTGTTCTAGATTCTGTCGGTTGCATCCCTTGCACGCCTCGCTAGTTATTTGACTGTAAAATTATTTATATTTTTTCTTTGATGTTTATTCTGTCATTGTTTGAAGGTTAATTAACTTAAACCGAAATAAATCTGAATTGCTTATTCATTATATAAATGCAATAATACTAGGGTTTTGCACTTCAAATAATCTTTAAAAACGTATTACATTTTCTTTAGTGTTTTTCTTTATTTTTTTAATACTATCTATCTATCTATTTAAATATAGGAGCAAAGAGCAACTCACACACACTCATTCACTTAATCATCGCGACAACTTCTGAACTATTAGATCTACAGGCTTGAAATTTGGTAAGCATGTTTTTTTATTGAGTAGAGATTCGCTAAAACCGGGTTTTAGGAAAATGGAAGCCCAAGGGAGAGGGTTCACGGAGGCATTATGCTTAAAAACTTTCATTTTTTTAATCGTTACACCTACGTACTCGGAAATTTTGCAAGTACAGTCGGACCTCTATATAACGAAGTCGCTAAATCCCAGAAAAAAAGAGTTCGTTGTATGAAAAATGCATTGAATAGAGGTTCATCTTTTACTATACTTTATAAACTACATAAAATAAAAATTTTAAATTCATAAACACTATATATTAGGTTTGGGGAAAAAGAAATCCATTATTTTTGCATGAAATTCAAAACTTTATTTAACATGTTTCGGATTGTCCGATTTGGGTCAAATATATACCTTTTGTTGAATAATTCATTGCCATTTTAAAAGTAGCTTCATATTGCCTCTCTCATAAAGTCTTGGCCTTTATTGGCAAAAAACTCGAGTAATCGATTTTCACAATTTTCTCTTCATCCCAATTTCTTATCACTCTGGAAGTTTTGCAATGAGAGAAAAAGGTGGAAATCGTTTGTCCAAGTACGAGTATATGGTGAATGCATTAAAACTTTTCAATCAAAGTCCCAGAGTTTCTGGCGAGTCACTAGACATGTATGGCCTGGCATTGTCCTGATGGAAACAAACCTCTTCTGTTGGCCAATTCTGGCCGTTTCTAGTCAGTCACCAGCTTCAAACCGTCCAGTTATTGACAGTAGATATCTGAATTTAGTGTTTGGCCCTACGGAAGCAACTCATAATAAGTTATTCCTTTCCAGTCCCACAAATACACAGTAGAACCTTCCTGGATGTTAGTCCGGGTTTGGCCACCGTTTGAGCTGCTTCACCGCTCTTTGACCACGATCGTTTTCACACAATATTGTCGTATGTGACCCATTTCTCATTCCCAGTCACCATCCACTTAAGAAATGGGTTGATTTCATTCCGTTTGGCCAGGGCTTCGCAGATGGAAATTCGACCCATCGTTTTGGTGTTATTTGATGTGGCACCCAAACATCGAACTTCTTTTTGAATCCAAATTTGCTCAAATGGCTTAAAACTGTTTTATAGTCCATCTTTAGCTCCTAGGTAATGCTGCGACTACTAACATGCCGGTCAACTTCGATTATTTCTGTGATTTTATTGACACTTTCAATGACGGGCGCGGGGCAACTTTAAATCAAAAATGCCTGAACGGAATCGACGAAACCAAAATTGCTTGTAATTGGCTGTTACAGTATCAACATCATAAACATCATTCAGAATTTCAGCCACCTGGCATGCATTTTCGCCTTTATCAAAGAAAAACTGTAAAATGTACCGAAATCTTTCTTTGTTGACTTTTATTTTTAACACCCTGTAACTCACAATTGAATGGACCAAACAAAAACAACAAAATAATTTTTTTAGTGTAAAATGTCACCTTGACAACGAGCATAAATTGAAATTGTTTGATCTATACTTCACGAAATATCGACACTACAGCCATCTACCGAAAAAATAATGGATTTGTTTTTCCCCAAACTAATATTAAAAAAGTAATTATTCACACCTTTTTAAAATTAATATATGTTTATTTTATATATCATACCCATCAAAACAGAAAGAAAGAAAGAAAACTGCAATGGAAAATAAGAAAAAGAATGTCGAAGAATTCAATGTATCTTCAATATTAAGAAAATAATTTTAAACTAAAATTGATGAATTTTAAGGACATTTTATAATTTAAAGCATGCAAGTAATATTAAACATGCATTATTTTATAATAAGAACCCGGGGCAACTCCACTGAGGGTGAAAGATGTTATCGAAGATGTTTCTAGTGGACTGGGCAATGGAGGTTAAAGGTTGTATTTCTTGGATGAAGCGTCCAGAACTCTATTGCTCTCGGTGAGTTAGAATCTGATAAAACGAGTTCAAGATTTATGACCACCACAAAATGCGTTAAAGAGAGAATAACTTGAAATTTTTTCAGAAATACTTTAAAAAAAGGGAAAACAAAAATTGAATGACAAAAGAAAAAGTTTATTATACAGAAAATGCACTTCGCTGTAGAGAGGTTATGTTACGAAGAAAATCGTGAAATGTTCTAGGTTCCAGGAAAAAGTTTGTTTTATAGAAAAATTCGCAATATAGAGGTTTGACTATATGTTTATTTTGTTGGGTAGAGATCCGGCATAAGTGGGTTTTGTGGAAATCCACTCTAAGGAGGAGTTTATGGAAACATATAAAAAGTAATTATACTTCCGTTTTACACATTCAAGTCCTGTCATTTTTAAATTAAGAGACAAAGGCTATTTGAGTGTTTTTCTATACAATGGAATGCTAGAGAACTTAGATATCTCTCAATAACTTAAAAACATTATATATTCACACAATATCATGAAATACCTAAGACAGTGCTTCTCAAAATTTTAATATTTGTGACCCAATATTCAATCATAATTTTCCTCACCCCCTCATACAATAACAATGTATTAAATTCAATAATACTATATTTTGACGCTTAACTTACAATTCGACTTTAACCTCTTAAATACTGCCGGCGTATATAAACGTCTCGCTCAGCCAGTGGTTTAATTGCCCCGGACGTATATATACGTCTTTACGAAGTACGGTCTTTTCTGTGAACTGCTGTCTATAAAATTATTTCGAAGGCTATGGAATGCAATAAAATTACCTTGACAGTGTTTGCTAAGAATTTACTTATTTCAGAGGATTTGCTTATTTATTCCTTTACTACCCCCAATACACCACATACGGTAGCCTACGTGTTAAACGGTGGTATTGGAGAGCGAATCGTGTAATTTTTAATCGGCATTGAAATAATTAATAATAAACCGGACAAATCATCAAGTGTTAATTTTTACATATAATTTTACATATGAAGAGCCCATGGGGTTACTGGTAATTGTCAAACGTTCTTAATTTAATATTTTTAAATTAATAAAATACATTGAGCAGTACTGATATATTTATAAGTGTATTATATCAGTGTAAATGTGTTTTTTATAATGTCAGAATGTATTTTGTTTGTTTACTTTCAGAAAATTAATAATTTCTTTAAATAATCTTTTGTTTTCGACTTTTCAATATGCTCGAGCCCCCCTTGTAGGGTTATGACGCCCCCTAGGGGTGCGCCCCACAGTTTGAAAACACTGACCTAGGGTGAAAATAAAGAAATCTAATTACTGTTGAAATATTTTTAAAATAAGGGATATTAATAATAGTATGCTATGAGCTCTTCTTTTTCTACTTTCGATTTGCTATGAAACTTATCGATCATCAAAATAATAAGCCAAACTGCATATGATAAAATGTTAATCTAAATATTCAGGAAATTTCCTTTTACCATCATTCCTAAATTATTGCCACGTGTGTTATTTGCCGTAATTGAAATGGAAGAAATTGGTAAAAATAGCAGTTGTTAATATCTAACGTCATTACATAAGATAATACTTTTTTTTACCTGGTACTTCATTCCTCGTTTCTGTTCTATTAAGAACTAATCCACGTGTCAAGGCCAATGAATTCACATAAATACGAAATAAGATTATCAAAAATTGTCGAATTATCCAATATTATTCTCCTTTTCTACTATTGTATAATATCGATGTCACTTATCCTTATCGTATCTTTTGTTTGCATAATTTCTGTTGAAGAATCGAGCTTTTTAATGTTTAATCTTAATATCCATTAATTCACATAAATTGATTGGAACATTCGTTGAAATGAGAGAAAATTATTGAATTATATTTTATCTTTACCATGAAACATTTCCTTTCTCTTCTCGACACAGAAATTTATTCCCAACAGAATAATTGAATAATTTATTTCGATATTCCTACTAGATTATTTTCTACATTTACCCCAATTATCATTCCATAAGACATCCATGGAATAATCGACTTTTGGAGGAAATCGAATTAAACTAAAAATTCTAATTCAAATGTATTTCAATACCAACCTGAACAATTCCGCTGAGTAATACTGGCAGCTTTAAAAGAGAACTCATTTCATGCTTTTGTAACGTGAATTAAATTACATCACTCACAAAAGCGTAGCAGTAAGTGAATTTGAGAAATCAGTATGTTTATAAAAAAAGAGAATTAATTATTTATACTAAAAATAAATCAACTATTATTCTATTAGTACGACGCTGTAGTCCTTTATGGTATAACTGAATCCTTTTGTTGGCGCTGCAGTCGCAATTTGCACCGAACGCCTATTGTTTTTTCATTGTTAACAGTAACTGCAATCTCAGCAAGTTGAACCCTCACATTTTAGTCGTTTGCATTGTTAGTAAATTAAATAAGCTTTGCATTGTATTAATAATAGAAGAATTTTTAATTGTATGTTCGAATTAGATTAACCCTCAGAATGGTACATCCGTCTCTCAGACGGGGATGATGATGGTGCCTGTAGATAACGCTGTAGTGTGATTTTTGGGGTGGGCCTTGACATGTTCAGTTGGGTGAGTGAGAGAGTGAATATTAACGTCACACTGTTTAGCTACACGAGAGCTTTTAGCAACAGACCACGTAATTTTGAGCCATGGTCAAGTGACGTGGATGACACCTGAACTGACAACCCCTCTCCTAACTACCAATCCACACCAACGGGAGGGCGTTTCAGCTCTCGACAGATTTAACGTGCATCACTGCCCTACACGGCGGGTCTTTAGGGGTACTGGGCTCGAATTCATGACATGCCTGCCATGATCCTATACCTTGATCACTGGGCTACCGCAGCTCGACATCTTCAATTGGTCTCCACTCAGTGAGAGGATCACGTGGTGGTACTTGGCGATTTTTTTCAACTCACGATATGTGCGATATTTCTTATCTATTACTATCTATCACAAGGATATTCCTATAGTTTTTTGATGTTTGTGTGGCATTGTTATTTTTAATTAATTTTACATGAATATAAATAATTTTTATTCAGTTTTTATAAAAATACTAGTCAAAATTCTAGTGATAAAAATATATTGTCGTGCTTAATTTAACCCCACACATCTTATTTGAGCCGTACTCAATTTCATGAGCTATAAGGACCTTTAAAACAGTCCTTAAGGCAATAAAATTTAAAAAAAAATTACGTACCCGTCTGTCAGATTTATGTTTCTCAGTGAGGCAAAAAAATTGATGTTCCGGCCAGAGGGTTAAATAGTGTCTCCAACAAGCAGTTCTCTGAATCTCGGCAAAAACGTATTTAATGATGAATATATTAAGGTGTCCGACTATACGTTCGGAACCATGATTTTAAAAAAGCGCATAAATGGATAATTTTCATGATATTTAGTGTCACTTAGATTAGAATACATGTATACAATTGTTTTAAGGACATTATGACAAAAAAATTATTTAAATACAATATTTTGGCAAAAAATTAACTAAGAATAACCTTTTTTCCAAATGTTCTCCTTTTGTAAAAAATACTTCTATTGTATTAATATTTTGCCTGTGTATATAGCCACATAAATACATTTTTGCTTATGATAGAATTATATTTTTAGTACAAATAAGAATATACAGAAAATAAAATTATTCATTCGGAACTGAACCGAAAACCGTTATTTTTGGCGGGACGAAAACTGGAACTAAACCGATATTTTTTTTAGTTGAACTAGAACGAAAAATAATACCGTTCGAAGTCCTGCTTTTTATTAATCCTTATTATTCAGTTTTGAATGAATCTGGATGTAAATAATTTCTGTCATTTTTGATTCAGAACTACACGCTGATTTTTAGAAACATAACTAATCACGAATTACTTTGAATTCTATTCCCGAGCGTGGACATTATGAAATGTAGCTTTGTAAGATTGATTTGTAATATTTTATATTCGAAACACACTGAGCAATTATATTAGACATGGGATGAAATGCCACTATTCGTACAGTTAAGATAATCACAGCAAAAGGTTGCAAGATGTTATAAAAAATGCTTGACGAGTTACAGTTACCTGCAGATAACAAGGTCAGCGGGTCATTATGCTTTTTTTTTGCAGAATCAGTGAGCAGTACCAAGAATCCACAGGCAATGTTCGCGAGCTGAATTTCAACCAAGCTGTTTACCAGAGTTGAGTAAACAAACACACAAGAATGTCTCTTAAATCCACTTACTGCTTTTTAAGAAAGTATTTTTATGTGAAAAGAAACTTTATTGATGTCTTTGATGGAAAAGAATACAACTGGATGCAATAACTTATCCACATTCAGTAAATACATCATCAGACTAAAAATATATAAACAAAAATGTTTTTTTGCCTATCTTAAGATTTTGGAAGCTCATCACAGTATGTTTTTATAAAGAACCCAGCTCTTATACTAAAAAAAACCCGAAATAATTAAAATTTTGTAAATAATGAAAAAAAAGCTCTTTAACATAGTTCTCATTTACTAATGTACAGTACAAAAGTAGTTAGTACGCAATTATAAAATATATAATAGCCTTTATAAAACAAATATTTCAACTGTAGTAATCTAGATTATCTAGAAACATTGAAGAGACAGATAAAATTATACTTAATTTTCGAGCTAAATATCATATTTAAGATGAGAAGTAAAATTTTAAATTTTATATAATACAAATAAATTATTCCTTAGTCATAAATACATATAGAAATTTCTTCAATGAAATATGCCCACATGTACAATGAACTCTTAGGCCGTTGAGTTTTTGCTGTTCAGATCTTCTAGCGCTAGGTGTTTTTTCCTTTCCTCAAAGGCAAGTTTTTTTTTTTTTTTAAAAAAAGCGTTTTGGAGGAAGTGTTTTTTTTCCAATTCCTACTATTATATATAGACTGTAAGTTCACACTCTCCCTATATCTATCTATCTATATATCTTGTTCAAAATTTCAGTTGGTAATAAAATACTTTTTATTCATCCACTTAAGTTCAAATACATTTTTTTAAATTTGTAGAGGAGGACACTTGATGTTAATACAGTGTTTTCAAATATTAATTCATTAATTCTATTTAATTAATGAATTAATAGTAACAAACAAAAATAATAGTTCAACACCATATATACAAAGGAAAACCCCTCGCGTGCCCTTGTAGTGCAATGGACTTTTAATCCAAAGGTCATGGTTTCAAATTCCACCTGGTATAGCCTAATTTTAGAGAATGTGATTTTTTTTACTATACTATTTTATTGGGGAATAATTAAATTTAACTAATGAATAAATAGTAACAAACAAAAATAGTAGTCCAACACCCTATATAGATTGGAAAATGCAAAATTGCAAGGAAAATCACTTCTCATTTTGCCATATACATATTTATATTAATTGTAATTAGTTTAATAAAATGTAACTAAAATAAAAATTTTCGTTGTTGACCTAAGTAGAAATTGCTTTAAATTTTTTTTTTCAAATTCAGAAACAGGAGTATAGTACAGTTGTTATTTAAAACCCTAATCAAATTATTACAATAATAAATAGTAAATAATAATAATGATTGTATAATAATTAATTAGCTAATTAAAATAATTAGTACTAAGAAAATAAAACTTTATGTAATATACATGTTGTTATTGTCACTTGACATCTCACTCGCCTCTAGTTTTCGAAAGCCTTAAGCTGACGCTATTTCGCCTCTAAAAATGAAAGTAATAATTCTCATGAAGAATTGTTTTCGAATATCTATTATTCGGTGTAGGGTTGACTTCTATTAGTGAAAGATACTAGAATGTGTCACACGGGTTTGTAACGATTGAAACTGTGCAGAATGTATATAAAAGCATGCTGTGCGTTTGTATATTTGAGGGATAATTTGAGATGAACGCGCTCAGCATGTTCGTAACGGTCTAAGTGAAAGCAAATTATAAAAATCTATTAGTTCAAAATGAAAAATCTAGTAACGAAAAAGCAAATTTAAATCAAAAATTTATTTCAATTTTTATTAAGGTCATTCGGTCTTAGAACTAAGTTTTTATGGTAAATATGGTATAGTGCCAGTATCACTAAAATAATGAAAGATATATGTAAATACAAGTGTAGGAAAAACAGTAAATTTTAAATTTAAATCACAAACATATTAGTTATTAGCATGTTAATTAACAGTTAAAAAGAACCAAAATAAATAAATAAATATCGTTTGAAATTGAAGAATAAAGAGAAACAGTTAACAGAAAAAAAAAATTATTCTAGACTAAAAATTCTTACAATTTTCAATTATTACCATCAGAGAATATGCTATTTAAATAAGCATTAAAATGACATCTCATACGTTAAAATAGCGGTTCTTAAACCTTTGATCACCACTGTCCCACTTTTTGTATCAGTCTAACATCGTGGACCCTCAAGATCAATAGGTTTCTCAATAATCCTATCTCTACTTATATAGACTTTTTTTTAACACTTCCTTGTTTCCCCTTTAACTTTCTTGAATAATACAAAACTGAATTAATATTTTTAATCGAAATACATATTTTAGTAAAGTTTTTATCATTGGGAGCAAGTAAGTGATCTAGTCTAGGATGATTAATTTTTCAATTTTTCCACGAAGTCTTTCAGAGTCTGTAGAAGAGGAAAATTTGAACATTAAATGAGGACCCTTTCGTGGACCTCCTAGAAAATCTATGGAAACCTCAAGGGTCTGCGGACTACAGTTTAAGAGCTGCTGCGTTAAAGAATAGATTTTAAGAACTAGTATAAGAATATTGGCGCCATTTATACTGTAGGAAAACAAAGGGAAGTTTTTTTTTTTATGTTTTTCAAAGTACTTCTGGCTATCATTATTTTTACGATAAACGTGTATTTGAAAAATTAAAGATCTTATCATGTTCTAAGCAACGTATGAAGGATCTACCTCTCTCTTTCTCTATGTATACAGAGAAATACGTTTATAACGCGAAAACGCTTAAGAAGAAATATTGGTTTACACTAAATAATACAACAGTCCCGACAAACTTCTATGTGTAGGATGTCCCAAATTTCACTTAAGAAGTAATTTTCATAGAAAGCGCAAGTTTATAACTAAACATTGTAAAATTTTTTTGATTGATAAATTATACAGTTTAGAGTTAAGTAAGGGAAAGCGTGGCAGGCATAGATAGCTATGGTTTTGCTGGCATATACGAATTTTTTTCCTGTGAAGTTTGCCATGGTCGTTTTACATGAATGTGACTGAATTTGATTGATACGGGCTTAAATTTCCTCTATCAGTTCTCTCCCTCTACGTTATTCGTCTTGGGCTTGATAACAAAAGTGTTACGCTACATAAGTTCTTAAAGGAAAAAGTTTGACGGTCTTAAGTTGCATGATCTAGGCCGAATCTGATCACCAAAACGGGAAGTTACACGACCAAGACAATTTAAAATATAACTTAATTATGAAAACGCATTATTCTTTTATATAGAACTCTATTTTTAATAACACTGAACTGTCAGTTGTCAAGTGTTTTTTTTCTTTGGGAACACTATACCTCACAAATGGCGCAAAATTCAAACCTTACGTGAATTTTGGGATACCCTTTATATTTATGTATTTTGTTTCTCTTAACGCGAAATGAAAATCTCTTAACACGAAAATATTTCTTTTCTGGAAATGAACAAAATACGGAAAACACCGGCCGGATTGAACTGTCCTATTGTATTATTGGAAGAATTCATTGCAGTAGATGATAATGATGTGCGCACTGCCCCAATTATAGCATAGAAAGGTGTTTTAGAGTTCGTTCATAGCTCAAAAAATATCATTGGTGCAGATTCCAACAAAGAAAATGAAATGAGAATAATATAATTCCTGTTCCCACATCATCCGAAATGAGGAACGTCATGCAAAGTTTTCGCAGTTATTTAGACGCATATTGCAATGGTGAAATGAATAACAAAATGGACGATATCGAACCTTTTGTTGCCAATTTGAAGCTAAAAAGCAACGAAAAGGAAAAATATCAGATTATTTTCCCAAAACTCAATAATTTTTTGTTTTTCAAACAATTTGAAAATTTTGTATTACATTTCTTTAAGTACTTATTAATGTTTTTGTTTCATTGATTTTTATTAAATTTATTCATATCTACGTAAATAAAGTGCACTCCAATAAATTTAATTTTGTTGAATACATGTTGTTTTTTTGTAATTTCCTTTAACACGAATTGTTTTTAACAAGAAAAAATATAACAATCCCCTCATTTTCGTGTTAAACGACTTTCACTGAATATAAATATAAACTATGTTCCAGACGCTTATAATTATCAAAAAATTAAATTATTCAAAACCTTCTATAATCGTCACAGATGGACAGCTTTAGAATTAAAATTAAAAAAAAAAGAATTTGTTAACTATATGAACATCTCAAGTATCCTTAAAGACGCCGTGTTGAATGATTACGCTACTTTAGAAGCGGAATTTTAAGACCTATTTAATTTTGAGAAACATTAATAATCGTTTCCCCCGTAGAAACATATTTTGTCTCTCCTTTAAATAAGTTTCATTATTTTTCTGAAGCAATCCCATAACTCTTAAACCTTTACAGAATCAAGTTTTGTTTCCTAAGCATAGAAGGGATAGAGAGATGTTTTTGAATGGTATGAATATTTTATTTTTGAAATAAATATAAAGGCATTGTTACTTAGCATTGTTATTCAGGAAATAAATTACTAAGATTAAATTTTCATGACTTGGTGTTTTCCAATTATGTGAATGTATATGCATTCTTTTTCTTTTGAATCGAAATTAAGTTGTAAGGTAAATAATGAGAATGCTTCTGGTCATTAATTTTAATGCGAGATTTTGTTTACATTTCAATACTTAATTGATAAATTTTATTTCATTCGAATCTTAAGATTTATTTAAATAGATGTTGACAGTCATGAGTTCAGTAAGATGGAATATTATTGAATAATCTACCAAATTAAATGCTCGACAAATATACCAATTTCAAAACATTTAGGTTGGTCTTTTAATATTTATGGCAAAACAGTGTGACGTTTGGGAAAATTAATGATAGCGTAAGAATTAGGAAATTAAATAATTGTTTTATTTAAGTCACAGCAATTAATTACAGTTCATAATTTTACATTGAAGTTATTCAAAATATTGGTTATTTCCTTAGAGTTCAGAATATATTTGTGAGAGAGCCGTTCTCTTTGGTCTTTTTCAACGGATTCCTCTGGACGGACAGGACCCTGCAAGATTTAGAGGTGCCCATGTGCATAGGAACGCTGTTATCATATCCACAAAAAGAAGCCAATTTATCAGATGTGACGCGAAGACGTTACATTTAGATTCTGAAGAAATTTGGATCAGAATTAAAAGAAGTGATCTGTGTTACTATTGCTGCTAGGTAAGCTATTCAAATTAAGGTATTTGACTACGTTCGAGAAACCGTAATTTTGCAAAACCGTATAAAAACGAAATTTTTTTTAACATTAATGTCACTTGAATTAGAATACATACTTAAAACATTGTCTTAAAAATGTAATTACAAAACAAATTATTTCAGCCCAATTTTTGGCAAAAAACGAAGATAAAAATGACATATTTTCAAAATATTTTCCTTTTAAGAAAAGTGATTCTATAACAATAATAATAATACTATTTTACCTATAAAAAACTGAGCTAAGAGTTTTTGAGCTAAAATTTGAGCTAAGAGTTTTGAAAAAATCACCTTATTTTTAGAGTTACGATCATCTGAAATATAAGGGTTGCCCACAAAAGAAAAGTGGACGCATATTATTGCGTCAGATCGAGTGCAGCTATAGCTAAGCCACCGAACAAAAATACGGACGGTAGGAAGTATACACCGCATACGACGTTTAATAAGGAAACCTATTAGTGGTAGAGGAAATTAATAGGCTATAATTATAGGCTTAAGTAATGTCGTTTCATATAGGAATGCGTCCAGATCGTAACAACGCGTGGCAGTTGGGTTTCTGATTGCGGAAGTTGAGATAAAAATTTACTAATTTACTGAAAGGAAGCAAAACAAAATACATTCTGATATGATAAAAAACAAAATACCCATTTACACTGATAATAATACACTTATAAATGTATCAGTACTGCACAATATATTTGACATTTAACTCAACAATATTAAGTTAAGAAAAAACTGAATAATTAACGGTGACTCTATGGGATTGTCATATGTAATATTATGTACAAAATTTAGTTCTTATCTTGATCATTTGTGCGGTTTACTGTTAAAGTCGTATTGTTACTTTAGCGTCAAAGTATGCTATTTATTGAATTCAACTTTTGGAGTAGCTAGACCTAAAGAGACCATGTATTAAAATTCCTGGTGGGCTTTTTTAGGGCTCCTTAAGACACTACGAGTTTTCTCTTACGCGTTTTGCGGCCCCGTATCATTGATATGGCAGTATCTACGCATCTGATTTCAATATATTGCTATTGTATGGAAATTGAGGGGCTGCTATGAAAATTATGAATGGAAATTGTGTCGCAAATACTAAAAGATTGAGAAGCACTGTTTTAACTGAGAAAACGACTGGAATTGAGCGAGAATGATGTCTGTGATACTGCAGATGCTGATGTCACATTTCAAAGCTACACTAATGCTATAATTTCGAGCCAAGACAAATTTACGAAGAAGATCCAAGTTTGCACATTACTCTCCAAATTTCTACTCCCCTCCATTGTAAGAATACATCAGCTTTTATAACATGGCAGGATTTTAGTGGAACCAGAATTTCCACCAACTCTCTATAGAAAAAATATGAATCTAGTAGTTTCAGTTTAACGGATTAAGTATTCAGGGATAAGATACACTACTCAAAAAATAAAGCTAAGAACAATACTCGAGAAGATATATTCTTGATGGAGTTCATAGCTTCAATCTTTAAAAAGGAACGTTTAACCCGCGATCACTCGCGTGGGGTGTTCTGTACACCCCAGCAACAAGAAAATCCTCCCAGGATTCTAAAAAGAAGGCGCAGAACCACGATTTTTTCTGTAGCTGCACATTTTAGGTCATTGAACCTTCAGGCCTGATGAAATCCTTCTTTCTCGAACGATTGGAATGTAATGACCTTTAAAAGTTTATCTGGGGGGCTGAGAACTCCCGCCCGCGAGAAGTTGAGCATATGTATACAGTCTGCTCTGAATGTTTAGAAAATGATTAAAATATTATTTTTCTTACTTTCTACAATCATTATCTCCTTAATTATAAAGTATATTTATTACTGGTATATACATTTTACTGGTTTATGAAAAAATATAAAATTATGTATTTTAAAATGAAAATTTTGTATGTTTAGTTTAAATTAATGTTAGTCTCATCTGTATGCAATAAATTTAATAATTTTATTTGTATAATACAAAAAACATCTTGTACTTTGTAAATATGTATCATAATGACTTAATTTTATTTTCATAATTAAATAACGCGTTAAAAGTTTGGGTGTTCTCTTACACCCAGCGAGTTACGACGGTAGCAAAAAACAGGCTCGAGGACCGCGGTTAACCCTCCTTCTAAGAAAATTTCAGCTTCATTATTTTAATTTTTTTGACTATATC
>BMAV01009736.1:0-18564 GCA_019973955.1 Trichonephila inaurata madagascariensis
AAATTGAGGACAATCCTATAGAAAGGACGCAAAGTCAAAAAGACTTACGTAATTCTGAGACTGATAGTGAAGATGCTCAATTTACATCAGATAGACAGCTGAGGAGACGCTCGCTCACTTCCGCAGAAACCAAAACGGTTTGAGGATCATATTATGGAAGCATAGTCATATTTAGATTACTATAATCCTGAAACATATAAAAAACTCCCAAGGATGGCACAAACTGGAAGAAAGCCATGCAGAGTAAAATGAATTTATTAGTAAATGAAAATCATACTTGGGAGCTAACAGACCTACCAGTTGGAGCTAAAACAATACCTTGTATAAGTGGGTTTATAGATTATAGACTCAAAACAAATCCAGATGGCAGCATCAACAAATATAATGCCAGACTTGTTGCGAGGGGCTTTAGTCAATGCTAGGGCTTTGAGTCCAGTGACTAAATTAGGAAGAATATGAACAGTTTTAAGCATTACAGCTGAAGAAAGAATGTATACGAGTTGAAACAACAAAAAACACTCTTGCCTAAAAAAATACAACACTAAAATTAACTTATTTAGCAAAAATGCTTTATCACCCATTCTAGGTGTTTGCAGACTTTGGATCTTAAAAAAAATTTCATACCGCATTTCTTTCTTCCCACATAAGGTATAATTCTATAATCAAATGACATGTGGAGCAGTTATACAACTACAACAAACGATGTGGATACTTCCATGAAAGAAGTATTTTTGAGGTACATGTATTAAATATTTTCTGTTCTAGATTATTTTATCGATGTTGCCGACCCAAAAAATGAATTTGCAAATAGCTTTTAAGATTGGTATGGGTGAATTTGTCTTGCAAAATGTGGAATACAAAATTGTTTATTTTGCAGTCTGTTCTGTGCAACACATGCCCTTTGAAAAAAAAATCTATTTCTTTGAAAATGTTTATTTCGAATGCAATAAAATGAATGAGTTCGATTTACGGTAACTGGGATGTGAAAGTGTTTCAAGTTTTGCATTTTTTTTTTTTTTTTACTTTTAAAAAATAAAGTGCAGTTTGCTGCATTTATAGATGCATTATGGGAATTCAATAAATAGAATGCTGGAAAATTGAATTTTAAAATTGTAAACAAATGTGATGTAACTATGATTTAGATACACTTTCTTCAAAATCCCTTTTGTATATAATATGTATTGTAAAAAACTAAGTTTTCTATACAAAGAATGTAATTTTTCTGTATTATATACATTCAAATTTATTAAAAATTCTACATTTTTTGAGCAAAAATTACGGAAAATTTAAATGATTAATTACAAAATTTTAAAATAAAATTTTATATTCTGAAACATTAATTATGTCTATAGTTTTTGCATTTATAAATACTCAGTGCAGTTCTTAACTTATAAATAAAGTGGATATAGTACAAAGTGGATCTTGAGTATTATTCTAAATTAAATAGACATTTTGTTTTTCCTTATTGCTCATTGTTAACATTTGAATGCTCATCCATAATTCTGTATGTTTATGTTGGTTTTACTTTAAAATAAATAAAAATTCATATGTATGAGTACCAAAACAAAGATTCTTTTGATATAATTTTTAAAAACAGAGTTCCATTTAAATTAGACATCAAATTAACTTTTTAAATTCACCCAAGACATTTTCTTTGTGTATTTTTTATAACAATAAAAGTTTGTATAAGGAATTCTGTAATATCCTGTAATGATGATGTTCAACGTAAATTTAAAGTACTAAAACTTATAGGCATAAAATTTTCGGTATTTTAAATGGAAGAAGGTGTGAAATGTGTAAAAATTTTACTTCTGTTGTGTTTTTAATTTAAGTAAGTAAGAACAATTTAAATTTAGTATAAAGAAAGTTAATTTTTCCTTGTCGCAATTACCTTAAAAGGCAGGATTAATAATCGTTACTAACATTACAGAAATTAACATTCAGACTATGTTCTTTCTAATGCTTATAGGACTATTTTCATCTTTTTTCAATAGAACATGTTTCATTTGCAGCCGATCATTCGGGACCCCTTTTCATAAGGTTATCCCAAGATCAGACATTAACAATCTGTATGGGTGTACATCTGCTATAATTAGTGAACTAACTACTAGTCTATAAAAGAGTTTATGATAAAATGCATAAAGCAAGGTCGTTTTTCAGCAGCATATGATGGCAGTAATGATACAAACCACAAATAATATCTCAATGTGGTCAGTTACTTTGATCCTGCAAAATGTCATTCAAAATGGTCTCTTTGGAATTACAAGTTTGATAGTTGACCATATTGGACAGTGGTATAACATACACCCTTGCATTGCGAGGGGTGCCGAAAGCTTGACTGATGCTGAGTACGTATTTGGGCTTGGGGCCCAAATCCTGAGTTTGCAGGGAGGGTCCTAATATTCTCCGTTATGCCACTGCCATTGGATGAATTTTAAAAAAACTAAAAAAAAACATGAAATACTTTTTGAAGGGATAATTCTGCTGTAATGCTATGAAAAGAATGGATCTTGTGTCATTTAATAAATTTGGCATAAAAAAAGGTTTTAACTTACCAGTTCAATGAGATGCTTGTAGATGTATTCTACCATCCCAAAGAGACAATGGACCATTAAATCTCCACACACACACACAATTCCCCTTAATATACAATAAAGTTGTCTTCAAAATGTTGAACCATTCCTTTCAAACTTCATGCAATTGATGGGTATCAGTTGGTCGTAGTCTTGAGACTATAAAAATATTCAAAAAAAAATAGTAAAAATATTTTTAAAAAAAAAATTTTTAAAAAAAAAAAAAGAACTTTGAAAATATTTAAAAAAGTGAATGCCTAACTCTAAAGTGTCCTGAACTTAAGACACTTTTTAGAGATAGGCATTCCTTTTCCACTTTCAAAGAAGAATAACTCAACTGAATTATTCTTCTTTGAAAGCGGAAAAGGACAGGAGAGCTTTTACTCTCGAACAATTTGTTACAGAATAAGGGACACCCACTGGAACTATCCAGCTATCCCCCACCGAAAAGGTGAATGAGGTATCCTGAATAGTTACCTCAAGGTGTCCCTTAACTACAACAAAATGAAGATTGTAGTCTGGAGAGTATTGTTTCTCCTTAGTGGAGAAAGGAAACACATCAATAAATCCAAATGATTTGGATTTTGATGTGAATGTTTTTGTTAATTGATACGCCTCTTCATTAGGCGGCATTGCCCATTGAAGAGACTCGAATGGTCTATGTACAAGGGTATGTACAACTTCCCCAGTTTTAATATCCAAAATTGGGGTGTTTGTAATATTTTTCGTTTTTTTGGGGGGGGGTTTCATTCTTCTAGCTTGTTTTCTTAAAAAGGAGTTAATGCCAGAGTTGTCTGCCTCAGTTCCTTTGTCAATCTTGCATTGAATTTCGCCTGAAGGCAATTTCTCAAAAACAAGTCTTTCATTTCGCCAGATGTCCAAAGGGGGTACTCGAAATCGACAGGACCGTCTGAGACCATTGGCCTGCCCAGAGGTGTTCTCATTAGAAATTATGTCTTGTGTACGACAATTCGGACTTTTCGACGACTTTTCTGAATGTGGATGTCTATTATTCTTTGATGAAACAGTCATTTTATTTTCTTTCCTTTTAACAATAGACATGGAGTTCTCTCCAAAGTCAGACTGGACTTCATTGTTGTCAATTGGAGCAGCCATTTTATTTTTGGAAGCTTTGGCTTTTGCAGATAGGTTCTTTTGCCCTGAATGATTGAGTTGATCCCCAGTCCCTTGGGTTATTTTTTTAGGTGAAGTCTCAGACACTATAATGGATGCTTCTGGGCCCAAATGATTCCGATGAGTGATATCATATGTTGCCATGCTGCTTTTGCTCTTCACAGGTGATGTCCTAGGTGAAACATACTCGACTTGTGCATTGTTAAGGGTCTGGTAAGCCTGTTTTTGACTCATTTTTACAGAACTATCTACATGTCTCTTTGTAACAGATGGGTTTATTCGAAGTGGTCCTTCTTCGTTATTATTTTCATTTCTGGATGGTCGAATTTTTGAAGATTTCTTTTGACTGAAGCCACTGGGTGTTAAAGTTCTTTTCTTTTTGATAGGTGATTGTTCAGATTCTGATGGAGACTCTTCTGGCTCAAAATGTTCTACAGTGCCTCTGGGACGTTTTCTTTTCACGGACGATTTTTCTTCAATTGAAGCTTCTTTGGGCATTTTGGGTCTCCCTTTCTGGACAGGAGACTCTTTAGGCTTTGATGGAGACTTTTCTTCAATTGAAGATTCTTTGGGCATTCTGGGTCTTCCTTTCGGGACACTAGACTCTTCAGGCTTTGATGGAGACTTTTCTTGTCTTAAAGATTTTATGAAAGTTGGAGTTATTATCCTTGTAGTTTTATATGGAGACTTTTCTTGTCCAGATATTGTAGATCTCTCTCTCATAACAGGAGAAAGTTCAGGCTTTGATGGAGACTTTTCTCGTCTTGAGGCTTCGTCATAATCTGAAATTATTCTCGAATTTCTTTTCTTTGTTTTTTTAACAGGTGACATGTGAACTTCAGAAAAATCATTATTGCCCATGTCATTTTGGTTCTTAGGACTTAGCAGTCCTGTATGCTGATCACTTTTTGAAGTTACATATTTGCTTGCATGTGTCAATGTATATTCTACAGTTGAAGCATCACTATCACTTTCCGCATAATTCCTTTGATTTTGTATTATTTGCCTTGTATCTTTGGTAGAATCAGATAAAACAGCATTCCAATTTAATTTTTTCAAAATGTTTTTGGAAGTTTCATCTTTTTTCGACTCTCTTTCAGGAATTTCAACAGATTCATCTATCGTATCAGGTCCATAATCAATGCAGGGCTGAAACGGCCCTGTACCAGTCTTGGAAACGTGTATCTTCTTCATTATAACAGAACATGGTTTTATTCGAAGTGGTCTTTCTTCTTTGCGATTTTCGGCTGTTGTAATAACAAGATTGCTAGATGGTCTTGGTATTTTGGGGGATACTCTTTTTATATCCTTTGCACAGCCGGAAAAAGAGTCACTTGTCCGTTCTCTTCTTTTCGAAACTCTCTTGTCCCTCGGATCAGGCTTATTTTTTTTAAAAGTCCTTCCATGAATGTCCAAAGCATCACCGTGGGATTCCCTCATAGCTTCTTCATTTGTCACAACTGAAGAATTTAATGGTGTCAAATGATATACAGAAGTTCTGGATCTTCCTCTTGTAACACGTGAATGTTCAGGCTTTGAAGGAGCTTCTATAGATGTTGTAGATCTCCCTCTTGTGACAGGAGAGTGTCCAGGCTTTGTTGGCGATTTTTCTTCAATTGAAGCTTCTTTGGGCATTCTGGGTCTTTCTTTCGGGACAGGAGACTTTTCTTCAATTGAAGATTCTTTGAGCATTCTGGGTCTTCCTTTCAGGACAGGAGACTCTTCAGGCTTTAATGGAGACTTTTCTTGTCTCAAAGATTTTATGAAAGTTGGAGTTATTCTCCTTGAAGTTTTATATGGAGACTTTTCTTGTCCAGATATTGTAGATCTCCCTTTCATAACAGGAGAAAGTTCAGGCTTTGATGGAGACTTTTCTCGTCTCGGGGCTTCGTCATAATTTGAAATTATTCTCAATCTTCTTTTCTTTGTTTTTTTAACAGATGACATGTGAACTTCAGAAAAATCATTATTGCCATTGTGATTTTGGTTTTTAGGACTTAGCAGTCGCGTATGCTGATCACTTTTTGAAGTTACATATTTGCTTGTATGTGTCAACGAATAATCTTCTACAGTTGAAGTATCACTATCACTTTTCGAAGTTACATATCCGTTTCTGTGCATGAATGGATAATTTTCTACAGTTGAAGTATCACTATCACTTTCCGTGTAATTCCTTTGATTTTGTTGTATATTGTTGGAAATATTTTTGGAAGTTTCATCTTTTTTCGGCTCTCTTTCAGGCATTTTAATGGATTCTTGTATAGTTTCAGGTTCAGAATTATTGTAGGGCTGGTTCTTGAACTGAAACAGCCCTGTACCGGTCTTGGATACACGTATCTTCTTTTTTGAATCAGATGGTTTTATTCGAAGTTGTCCTTCTTCATTGGGAATTTTAGCTGTTGTAATAACAACATTGCTAGATGGTCTTGGTATTTTCTGGGTTACTACTCTTTTTATATCTTTGGCGCTGCCTGAAAAAGTGTCACTTGTCCATTCTCTTCTTTTCGAAACTTTCTTTTCCTTCAGATCAGGCAAAAAGGGTGAGCTTTCACGAATGTCCAACGCATCACCATGGGATTCCCTCACAGCTTCATCATTCGTCACAACTGTTGTAACAGGAGACTGAATCTCTCTGTTTTTCTTATTTAATGGTTGTTTGGCAGATTCAACATACATCTCATTTTTAGGCGTAGATTTTTTATGCCTCTTTACAGAAGTATTTAAAGCTTTATTTACATTTGGTAAAGATTTTTTCTTTTGTGGGCATTCTATTACTGGAAGAGATGCAACTGAAGAATGTCTTCTACTTTTTGATGCATCTGCCACTAAACTAGATACTTCTGAACTTTTTATTTTTTTAGTTTTTTTAACAAAAGACATAAGGTCCTTTTGGCTCAAAGGCCGTTTTTTTGGAGACAATTCTCTTGCTTCCGCAACTCGTTCATCCATCTGATCAGGCAAAAGGGTTGAGAGCTCATGAGTTCCCTCTTCTTGGGGTCTGTTTTTCAGGCTCCTCCGACGATCAATGTTCGATTCAGGTTTTCTTCTACCTTTCATTTTGGTGATTTTCAACCTGAAAGAAAAATTAACAATTGTAATTCATTACCCTGGAACCTGACAGATTTCTCATTGTTATTACAGTGAAATAAGACCCATTCGTTTAACTCTCCGGCTTAATGGTAACTCAATGATCATTTTGGTTTTAAAGAAAAATTCACAGGTGGCCATAAAATATAGTAACATTACTATTGTGAGCCTTTTCAGATAAAAAAAAAATTAATTTTAGATGAATATCTGAAGGTGTCCTTAACTCAAGCTCAAATTTGGAATTCTTTTTCAAACAGAAACCCATTTAAATTTGTGATGCAGAAACACAAACATTCGTTTATTATACAGCATTTTTAAAAATTCAAGAAGTCTCAAAATAGGCATTTTGAACTTTGATATGCAAAGAATAAAACTTAGTTAAGAATTACAGCATAGGAAACTAAACATGAAGCATAATTTTTACTAAAAAATAAATAAATTGTGAAGTGTAGGGCAACTTTAAACCTCCCTTGTGCCCTAGGCACTTTGAATTGTTACGCCCCCTTTTTTTGTTTTTCTTTGTCAGTTTTGTTTTGAGAGATTTTCCCTTCACTTCTCTTGCCTTTCTTTGTTTTTGCTCTTTGGACAGTCTTTCCAATACCTACCAACTATGAACCCGCCGTATCCCGGACTGGCAACCGGCAGCAAAAGAAAAGGATAGTGGCATGGTTTGACCACTCTTGTTCATTCCCTTATGTTGATCATTTTTCGAAGTTATATATTTGTTTCTTTGCATTAATGGAAATTTTTCTACAGTTGAAATATCAAAATCACTTTTCTCTGCGTAATTCCTTTGAATTTTTATTATTTGTCTTGTACCTTATGTAGAGTCAGATAAAGTAGCATTCTTATTTAAGTTCTTTATATGTAAAAAGGATGTATATTATCCTAAAACATTCAACATAATATTGCTACCAAACACAGTTTTTGCTATGAAATACGGAATAATTTCATAAGAAAATCTAACAACCATTTAACGCCATAGAGTATTCCATCATATAAAATGCTTTTCCTCACAGCAAGAGGAATAACAATTCCAACATAAGAAAGAAACTACGAAAATTCAGAATTCGAACGTCATATTTCATAAAGCAATTAGTAAAATATTCATAAAAAAAAAAGGAGAATACCTAAGATGCTTGAAATGTTTTTCTCAAATTATAGAAATCCTGCAGGTCATATTTTTCTTTGTCAATTTGCTCTTGATAAGAAAATACATTCAAAGTGCATTAAACTATAGATTGGAAAGTCTCTTCAGTCAACAGCTATCAGCCAAATATCAGTATTTTAAGATAAAATTTTTCTGAGAAGTCGTTACGGTTATCCAGAAAACCGTAATACAGCGCTGAACAATGAACTACATTTCTGTTAAATGCAAGTTAGATTGCTCTTGCCCCTCCAAACAACAATTGTTTCATATTTGAAAACATTGAGGCATCAAGCAATTTTATATAATGGATAAGAGACGTGTAATGACATATTGAAGAAAAAACATCAAGAAAATGCCCTTGTTTTTTAGATTCCGATATCTATCTTCCTTTCTCCATTCCTAAAATTCAGAAATAGCACAACATAGTCAAGAGATGAACACAACCTCCTTTCCATAGTGACAAAATACAAAAATATCAAAAATCAGGTTGATAAATCAAGTTTATTGCATTTGTCCAATACACATTAAATGAGCATTTAATAAAACTGTTTTCAATCGAAAGAATAAACTGAAAACTTTGTGTTCAAAAAAATAACTTGCATAAGTTAAAATTAAATGGATAATTCTTTGGGGGATACATTTCAGCAATCATCTTTCCATTCAAAAAAATTCACTCCGAATTTCACCAATATTGAAACTTACTCTTAAAACAAAATTGACTACTCAAGTTTTGCTACAGCAGAAACAAAAGATTTGAAATTTTTTTTCATTACGTACAACTAACTGAAACGATTTATTCTGTGTATATGAGCTTAATATTATCTTTGAATATATATATAAACCCTATTATCCCTTAAAACAGGGGTGTCAAACTCAAAAATTAACTAGGGCCAAATAAACAAGGTTTAACTTTACGTGGGCTGGAAATAAAATCAATATTCATAGAAGCATAGATTTATTTCGAATAATACATTTTATAATAAACATATATAAAAGAACAAAAAAATAATAATAATGTTCATATCCTAACACTTGACATCTCTTTTCTGCAGTTATCTTACTAATTTTGGGATAATTTTCTAAAATTTTATTATGTATTATCGGCCGGGTGACG
The DNA here is from genome assembly GCA_019973955.1 of Trichonephila inaurata madagascariensis. Classification (NCBI taxonomy): domain Eukaryota; kingdom Metazoa; phylum Arthropoda; class Arachnida; order Araneae; family Nephilidae; genus Trichonephila; species Trichonephila inaurata. Next base: position 9,059 of record BMAV01009736.1, read on the forward strand.
TTGTGGGCCGCAACGTTGACATCCCTGCCTTAAAAGAATTACTGTCATCAATATAACAGGAAAAGTACAGTACATGAAATAAAACATACATTTTCATAAAATTTTTTTAATTGACCATATCCAAACAATACATGACTTTCAAGAGGGGTAAAATTGTAGAAGCAAATACCAACCAGTGTTTAGAGTTAAATAATAGGAAATGTTCATTAGTAAAAGACTCACACTCACGCAAACAAATAAGTTAGCTTGAGTAATTTTGAGAAGAATTTTCTCATTTTATCACACAAATTCATTTTAAAACACTACTGTAAATGTGGGCAAAACATTCAGCTAGCTGGAACAATATTGTCAACTAATGCAAGAATAAAATGAAAATTTTTAAAGATTCTACATTACTTTGCAGCTTACACTATCAAACTTCAGCAATACTTGATTTTAGTAACCATTGACCACATAAAAAGATTTAAGTGATATTTTAAGAAATAAATTCAACCTTCAATTGCCAAAACTTCAAAATCGATTTTAAGGAATAAACGTATTGCTAGATTAGATTGCAAAATTTCTATATGACGAATAACAACATTTCTGAAAGGAATATCTCTCTTATGTGATTATACAGAATAGAATTAGAATTTACACCACCCATATAACAATAATTATTTAAGATCTTCGCATCAGAAACACCCCCAAATATATTGAAATCTGTTGTGGAATGTCTCTGAACAAAGCCTATTGAAGGAAGGAATGGAGTTTTTACTGAAATCTGCATGCTACATCCTATCAGGGGATTATTTTTATTTCTATTATGGGAGAGAATACTGTTACACTAAAATTTTCATTTATGAATCAAACAAATGAAAATCTTATTGTTTGTATAAACAAACTATCAAATAAAGGACTTAAAACATATAAATATATCAGGTCAAAGAAATTGTACTCAAATATTACGTAGTAAAATGGTAAATTTCTACCAACAGTGAAATGATCCTAGAAAGAATTTTCCAAACCTGGCATTTTTACTTTTCCTTTTAGGCTGTTTGATTTTTTTTCGAACAATAAATAAATTAAGACACTTTTAATACTAAAAAATAATAGACACAAAAATAAAGACGTATTGTGCTAAAATGGAATCGAAACAAACATTTTCAATAACTGTCAGTAGGATGTAGCTCTATGAAAAAAGTTATTAACTTCAAATGGAAATGGATATTAAAATGCACCAATTCAAATGAAAATCAAGACAGGATGATATACATCCTTGCAAAAAATAACCAAAATTTCGAAATAACCTATGACTGGGATTGTGAACCATTGGCACGCGTGCCATTCGTGGGCATGGTAGTGATCAAAATGGTTTGCATTTTATTTCAAAATAATGAAAGTTCACTATGAAGTAATACGAACAAACGTGAGTGATGGGTCGGGGTGCGGTAGGGAGCATACTTGTTTGTTATTGTCTTGCCTTAGTTATGTCATGGATTACAATTGCTTATGATGCAAAGTTTGTCTATTCATAGCATAGTCAATTACTTTGACACAACTGCATAAAGCTTATATGTGTTCAATTTACAATTTTTAAGGGTTATTTAACATGGGCTAGTTCAGCAAAAGAATAAAAAGGGCAAGATAGTAAGTGTAACAGAGAATTTCAAAGATGACATTTTTAGTAAAGGCCACAAAGCAGAGTGTGTTTTAAGTTATGAATTAGTGGCAAGCAGAACGTCATCTTTGACACTTTTTTGGGAAAAGGATTTGCGATTTGTTTCAAATCGCAAATCCTTTTCCCAAAAAAGTGAAATACAGTAAAAATAATTAATTGCCTAAAAACCGATTGTCAGATGACTACAATGGAGTACATGCCTTCTACTAAAAGTAATATCTTACAATCCTAATAAAGTTATTTGTCATCCACAATCTGCAATAATAGAACTCACACTAATGTTACTTTAATTTGAATTGCACGTATAACTAAAATATTAAAAACTATACAGTGCCAAAGGTATTTTTTTTGTAGTAAATAGAATATTGTGTTCTTATTATATTTAGTTTTATTGTTGTTGTTGCTAATGCCACCTGTCTGACGTAGTCAGATACTCACAAAATTCATCGTGGCAAAGGGCTAGATGTACGCTTGTCGTTAGCAGTAGTTTTGAGCAAAGTGCAAGTGACAGTACATTTATGTTTGGTTCCACTCCAATTTCGAAGAACACCCTAGGGGTGGTTAGGATCCTACCACCTCTATTCCCCTTCCACCAACCTCACGAGAGGACTTGCGACTTGACGGCTAGTTAGAGTACCCCCATGCTGCAAAGGCACTATACATTTGCCAGCATTCATGTCTCCACTGGGATTAGAACCCAGGTTAATTTGACTATTTTGCGAATATAACACAGAGTAGAATTCTTATGAAATTTATGTGCTTTAAAAGCAAAATCTAGCAAATGTACAATAACATTAAAATATTGAAAAAATTTTTTAGAAGTTGTTTCTTATTTATCAAAATAAAACTTAAATTTACTTATTTGACCAATTTATAACAGCTGACATTTTAAAATTTAATTACATACCAGTATTGTAACAACTGAAACATTATTTTGGTAAAATGAGGAAAAATGAACATTACTTAATAACATTATTATTATTAAATTGGGCAATTTAACTAAGTATATTCTGGAGAACAGGGGTCGAGAATCTTTAAGTTCTGTTGTACCAAACCATTCAACCAATATAATTCTTCAGAGTGCCACACTGTAGGACAAATTTGAAACATTTCGATTCCCACGATAAAGCATGCAGTTAAAGAATATGAATCAATCAATAACATAGATTTACAGTTTTATTATGTATTAATTTTGCATCATTTAAAGATATTGCTTAATATAAAAATAAACATCATAAAATGTATTTATTTCTTCAATAAAAACTTAAAAAATAATAAAATTGTACATACTATATTAAGTACTTTTAAACGTAGTTATTAAAATAAGAAATAGACAACATAAAATAGAAATATTTCCCACCAGAAATATTCCCTCTATTTTTGGATTGAGACAACAATAAAAGAAAGAAAGCAAATTAAATTGGATTAAAAAGGACCCGTATATTATAGCTAATTGATGAATTTTATTTTTAATTTTTGGAAATATATAAAACTGATTACTATGCCAAATGTGAGTAACTTAATTCAACATAAAAAAAGACCATCAATAGAGACTGAATACACATAGTATTGTTCTAAAAATCAATTATAGTGAAACGGAAGAGTTAATTTTATTTCTATTATAAGGAAGATTGACAGGGAAAAAAAGGATATTGCGAGAGAGATAAAAAACAAAATTAATATAAATTTCATGGATCATAGTTATTTAAATTTATAATAAAATCCTTACTTATGTAAATCTCTTATTCTGTCTAATACACTTACCGTTCGTACAATGAAGGGGAAGGGGCTTCTTCCTGCATCTTCAAAACTAAAAGGGGAGGCTTCTCCCTGCGTCTTCAAAACTAAAAAAAAAAATGAGAAATTCTGTGGTTTAATTTTACTATTTCTTAAATTTTACTACAAAAATACAGAATATAAATTTATCAAAATAATCATTAAGGTTTCATAAACTAACAAATAGGTCAAAATTGAATTCGTTTACATGAACCAATTAAAATTGACATGAAACAAAATTAATGTTAAAAATTTTATATTCTTTTTCCATTGGATAGTAAGCTTTGTTATACAATAAGAATGGAGCAAACGGAGGGGGGAGACTTTAATTCAAAAGTATACATTAAAACGTTCTGTGGAGCTCCTAATTGAAAACGCATTTGAAGATAAGTACTATTCATAGACATACTAATTTACAAACAACGAATCCATTCTATGATAAAAACTTTAAAAAAATTAGAATATTGCTTCTTTATTTTATCTAGAAGAAATATTTGGAAGAGTGTAGGAAAAAAGACTGACAAATCACGCAACAAAAAAATAAAAATGAAGTAATAAAAATGTTCTCAACACAAAAACATTTATTTTATTATTAATTCTCACTGGGGAAAAATAATTAGAACCAATTGCATTCTTTGATGATAGCTAGTACGAATATATATGTAAAAGTAGACATTTTACAATGAAATTACATAATAATACTGTAACCGCAAAATTATTTTGGTAAAATCAGGCAAAGCACATATAATATTACTTAATAACCACATATTCTTCCGATCAGTACATACACCGAATACAAATTCTGTTCTCTAAACTTTTTATTGTTTGTCACCGAAATATCTACTTTTTTTTTTTTCTTTTTAGTTGGGAGAATTGGTTTTCCGTTATACTTCGAAACAACACAGCTATTGGGAATGGACCTAATACGTTGAGCCACGGTCAAACAACGCGGGCAATACCCGAGATTGTATCCCACTCAAGAAACTTCCATACCACTCCAACGTGATAATATTCAGCCTAGACGAATTTAGCATGTTTCAGCTCCTAAGCGCATGGCTGTTAAATACGTCAGGACTAGAATCCCCAATTCAACAGAAACACCAGTCACCATGACTACATGGCTATCGCGGTTATTTGTGATACAGAAAAAAAAATTTCCTTCCCGTTCTAAGGGAACTCAAAATTTAGTTCCAGGTTAACAAAGTAACATATCGTCGTTGTCAACCAACATCTTTATTTCAGATCTTACATGCTTTTAAATATATACCAGCCAAATGGGGTCCAGTTGGAAAACAAAAGGTATTTATTTTAAAGAAAATTCAAATTTTTTCACTATTGACCCTAGAATTTATGTTACAATAATTACAAAAGCTTTAAAATAAGGCAATTAAATGACAAGTATTGAAAAGTCGTTATCATGAAATGAAGGATGTATGAAAAAATGATGATCCAAATATCATCATTTTGATTACGATAAGAATATTTTAATAATTATATTGATTACCTTGCAAATAGAGGTAGCGGGTAGCCGTTAAGCTACTGCGTCCGTTTTGCCAAAAATCCTGATCTCAAATATCTAAAAGTATCCTGAAATAAATAAAATCACATATTCGAATAAATGTAAATTAAATTACGTTTTTTTTATAGTTAACATTCCAGTAGAAATCTTTCTGTTATCCAAGTATCTGTAACAGCAATTCTAAACTTTTTTTTTTTGTTACGGTACACTTACAGCATTTTCAAAATTTGCCGGCACACTAACAATAAAATAAGTTTAAGACAGTTTTGCTTTTCTATAATACACTATGTCAGGGGTGGCGAACCTTTATGGATCAACGAGCCATTTTTTTTTAAGTGTTTAATGAGGTATGGACGGGGCCGTCAAATAACTTTGACTTGTGATTATTGGGAAAATAATAAAATACTAACACAAAACTCTATTTACTACGAAAATATACCTTTTGCACTGTTTAGTTATAAATGTTTTAGTTATACGTGTAATACAAATTAAAGTAACATTAGCGTGACTTCTGTTGTTGCAGATTGGATATAACAAATAACTTGTATTAGGATTGTAAAATGTAACTTTTTGTAGAATACACGATGCTGAATTTGAGTCATCTGCCAAACGATTTCTAAGCAATTAATTATTTTAGCTGTGGTTCACTTTTTTTGACAAGAGGGTTTGTGAATTGTTTCAAAATACCGTTTTACAGACGATGTTCTGAATACAACTATTCCAGAACACACATGGAACACACGCTGCTTAGCCGATTAACTTCTAATGCCGTGTTTCTCGGTTCACCAAATATGAAATTCTCTGTTACACTTACTATCTTGCCCTTTTTGTTCTTTTGCTGAACTAACCATGTTAAATAACAATTGAAAAACGTAAATATAACTCAGATAAACTTTAAAATACAGTTACGTCAATGAAATTGACTATGCTATGTGTAGACAAACTTTAGATCATAAGCAGTTGTAGCCTACGACGTAACTAAGGCAAGACAATAACAAACCAGTCTGCTCCCATCCGCCCGCGACCGATCAATCGCATTTGTTCTTAATACTTCATAGTGAATTTTGAAAATGCAAACCATTTTGATCATTGGAGAGTCAAAAATATTGTGTCGCGTGCCATCAATGGCTGGCACACGTGCCACTGGTTCGCCATCCCTGCACTATGTAAAATAGTTGATGATCAGAATTTTCAATGTCAAAAATAATAGTAATTGAAATAATTATCGGCGTATTTTCTTAAAATGTCTCCCTTCTGTTTTCGTAAAACATGGATAAACCAACTTCTGAGTTATGCATTTCAAAAATTCTAGTTGAACCTCCGTACAGAGGTCTGAGCTGAATATAGGCAAAATATTAATACAATAGAAGCACTTTTTACAAAAGGAGAACATTTGGAAAAAAGGTTATTCTAAGTTAATTTTTTGCCAAAATATCGTATTTAAATAATTTTTTTGTCATAATGTCCTTAAAATAATTGTATACATGTATTCCAGTCTAAGTGACACTAAATATCATAAATATTATCCATTTACGCGCTTTTGCAAAATCAAGGTTCCGAACGTAGTCGGATACTTTAATTACATACCAATATTGTAACCACTGCAATATTATTATGGCAAAATCAGGAAGAATGAGCAATATTACTTAATAACATTATTATTATTGAAACATATTTGAAACATTTCGATTACAACGATAAAGCATGCAGAGTTAAAGAATAGAGGTCATTAATTAAGATTTGCAGTTTTATTATATATTAATTTTGCATCGTTTCACAATTCACTGACTGATTCATTTTGATTCATTGTCAGTAATAAATGTTACTAATTAACGATACTAATTAAATTTTACTATTTCACTCAAATTATAATGGAATTTCATAAATGAAATAATATACTTACAAGATATAACGAAGTATAATCTATATAAAAGAAAAATATAAATAATACTATTCAAAAGTGTTAATTAATATTTAAGTAAAGGGAAATAAAATAATCGCTTTCAATATTCAATTCGTATCAATCCGAAGATCTTCAAGCACTGAATAAAATTATTAACTCAGCAGTGTTAAAGAGTTTCCATATTTGGCGCATTATCGCCAACACCATGTTTAGGAAAAAGCTGGTAAACGAAAGCCGAAAGATGGCAACCCTAATACTAAAAGAAAGAAACAAGTAATCTAAAAACAATTCCTACTTAGATCAGCAAAGAAAAATTTTATTTTAGTTACTTTTTATGAAACAGTTACAATTAATATAAATATGTATTTCCATATGACAAAATCACACTATTAAGTGACAAAATAGGAAGCGATTTTTCTTGCAATTTTTCATTTTCCTTTCTCTATAGGGTGTTGGAATATTTTGTTTATTGGTTACTATTTATTCAATAATTAAATTTAATTATTCTCATAAAATAGTATATACTAAAAAAACACATTCTCAGAAACTAGGCCATCCTAGGAGGGAACCCACAAAATTTGCATTAAAAGTCTAACGCGCTATCCACTGCAGAGACACAACGAACAATTTTCCTTTCTATATATGCTGTTGGACTACTATTTTTGTTACTATTTATTCAATTTTTAATTTAATTAATGAATTAATATTTGAAAAAACTGTATTAACATCAAGTGTCATCCACTATTAATTTTAAAAAATGTATTTGAACTTGAGTGGATGAATAGAGAATATTTTATTAACGAAATATTTGTGAACAAGATATATATAAAAATAAATATATAAATATATATTATAATGGAGACAGTGAACTCTAACAGTAGGAATTGTGTAGAAAGGTCAGAATAGGCGTTTTAGCGTCCAGCAGAAGGTGATGTTACCTTAATCTATCTGAGCTTTCTTACCTGAAGTAAAATATTTTGCTCAGTAATTGATGGAAAAGTGAAAAACAAGTTAATCTATATACAGTCGAACCTCCATATTACGAGCTTCTAAATTGCGAATTTTTCTATATAGCTAACTTTTTACTGTAACCAAGAAAATTTCATGATTTTCCTCATAAAATAACCTCCCTATAGCGAAGTGCATTTCCTATATAAAGAACTATCTCTTGTGATTCAATCTTTTTCTCTCTATTTTGAGAGAGAAGTATTTCTAGACATTTCAAGTTTTCTCTTTTAACTCATTTTATGGTGGTCATAAATCTTGAACTGGTTTTATTAAGTGCCTAACTTGCCGAGAGCAATAACAATTCTGGACGTTTCATCCAAGAAGTGCAACCCTTATAACCCTCATTGTTCAGCTCACTGGAAACATCTTCGATATCCCCTTTCACTCTAAGTGGAGTTGTCTCTTTTTACTAATCTTTGATCTGTCATCCGTTCATTTGTAGTGTTGATGCGTCGTAATGATAACTTCGTTTGTTGTAGCTCGAAAATGTCGAAACGTAAGAGCTTGAGCATCAAAGAAAAAAATGAAAACAAAAATTAATGCTTTAGGAAGTGGATAAAGACGTCAAGAAACTTTCCTTGTAGTTTTTCTTTATTTCTTTTCTTTTCTTTTTGATGGGTAAAGTATATAAAATAAACCATTAATTTTTACAAATTGGTGTGAATAATTACTCTTTTCTTATTATATAGTGTTTATGATTTTAGAATTTGTTTTATGTGGGCTTTAAAGTATATTGAAAGAGATGAATCTTAATATTACCAATTTCCCATAAAACGAACTTTTTTTTTCAGGATTTAGCAACTTCGTTAAATAGAGGTCCGACTGTATATATCAGTGGCGTAAAGGAGAAATCTAGGGCCCCCTGCAAACTCAAGTTTTGGGGCCCAAGTCAGGAAGGAGGCTATTTCAGGAGGTTCTCAAATGATGAGGTTATCCAACCAGCTACTAAACAGCTCATTATTTCCTTTTTTAAATAATTTTTATAGTTACTACGCAGACTTTTTCTAGCTCTATAGTGTATGAAGTCACAAAACACCGTTGAAAATTATTATTTCCAGTGATATTTGTTTCAGACCATTCTTCCGACATTTTGGGAACATGCTTGGTTCTTCTCTGAATACAGAGATTAACAGATCGGCTTAAAAATATTGAAAAGGAGAACATGTAATAGGACACTTTTCGAGGAAGGACAGAACTTATAAAAGAACTGTCCTCCCTAAAGGAGGACGGTTGGTTACCTTATTATATAGCATAAGTAGCTAAAGAATATTTTTTTTTATAGAAGCAATGAGTGATTTCTGCGAAAAAAGAAAGTAAAGTAATCAGTGGCGTACACAAGGGGGAGGGTGAACCCCAGTGGCGTAACGTTCACTCTCGTACAGCCTGCTTAACGCCAGTTACGGCTTGGCGCCCAAAACCTGACTTTGCAGGGGCCTCTAATATTCTCCGTTACACCACTCACTCTTGATTATATAACACCAAAATTGAGTGATTGAAGTGTAATAATCTCTCTTATATAAAGATTGTATAAAATGTGCTATGATTGATTTTTTAAATATTTTCATCATTTTTTTTATTGCAATAAATTAAGCTACAGAAAAGAAAAGATTATCTGTTTTCATCAAACGAATGGTTTAAAA
>BMAV01009736.1:33564-52668 GCA_019973955.1 Trichonephila inaurata madagascariensis
TAGGGATTGCAATATCGGACGAAAAGTTCAATACCGGTATTCGGTATTTTTTTAGATCTTAATACCGGTCGTAAAAATTTTAGAAAAAGAAAGAAAGCACAGACGTTTCTTTGTTTTATTAGAGAGTTCCAGTTTTGTTAGAGAGTGTAAATAACACAAAAAAATAATTCTTAATTTATAAATTATAACAGGTATAAAGAATCACAAAGAAGTAAAGGTACATCTTATTTATTTAAATCACAAAAAAGTGTAAATATCACTATTCAGTCTGAGGTACTATTAAAAATTTTTAAAATGTAATATTAAAAAACATAAATGCATCAATTGCACTGTCATTAAACATGCAACGTAATTTTGTGCAAAAATTACCAGCTGTCGAAAACGCTCTTTCAGCATCTACGTTAGTTGGTGATACTGCTAGCAATGCGCGATATACTTTTTCCGAGTATTTACCTCTAAATCCCTCATCTTCAAAGAAATTGATTTCTCTTCGAATGGTTTAGTATGTAGCTGATTTCTGTATTGTATTTTGGTTTATTAAAGTTTTTTGAGATATCTCTAATTTTAATTTCAGTTCAAGAGACAGTTCCTTTTCACTATCGACATCAGTGTCATCATCATCCTCGATAACTGTACCGAATTCTTTTGAATAAAAATAGGTTTGTGGGAAAAAAATTTTAAGAAAATTTACTATATACTTGGATCAAATTTGAAATTGTTTAGTCTCATTTCTTCTTTTTCATTTTTAAAATCATGATAATTATATGTAAATAACCTAAGACATTTTCTAATTCTGTATACATTTCTTCTGTGCAATTTTTTAAAGTAATATATAATTCTTCAGATAGTGATGTGTGCAACATGTATGCTTTCAGTGACTGCAACATGAAATTTATTGTTGCACATTAGTATTAATATATTAGAATCTCTCTGGCATAATGCCTAGCCAGTTTTATTAGAAATAGAGCTGATACAGTTCTGGATATTAAGTAGAATTCATTATCGGAAAAAATTAATTTGCAGGTTTAAGCCTATCACCACTTTTTGGATTGGATTTTTCAGTTTCAAAAATTGTTCCATCATTAGGAGCAAGCTGTTCCAACGTGTTTTAGAATCTAATATTAACATATGTTCTGTGTGTGTGTGTTTCTAGTAAATACCGAAAAACCGGTATTTAAAATTGTGAATACCGGTATTACAAAGCTGTACAAATGGCTTAAAATACCGGTATTCAGTATCCCGGCATTGCAATCCCTAGATGCAGTTCAATCCGAAGATCGTATAAAAGTTGGGAATTTGACAGAAGGCCTCAGTTTAGTTGAAAAAGGGTGTGTTTCAAATTTCAAAAAATATAGATTCCAACGAAGAGTATTTTTTTAAACAAAACAAGGACTAAAAAAATTATTAGCATGCTACGAGGAAATTTTGCAGGAGAAAAAGAAAATCAGTGAGCCGGCAGACTACTATGTTAAGATTTTATAAAACCTTCTACATCAAAATAATTTCGGTTTGAGATTTTATATTTATGCTATCCAAAATTTTACTAAACATTTTTCTTTTCTTAATTATTATTTTCTTTCATCTACGGCCTCCAATAAGAATAATTTCTATGTATTTATATGCGAAATTATACTCCAAATTATGCGGTTATCACTCAGTCTCACCTATCATGTAAGTTCAGAGTATTACTGTATTAATTTGAGCATTTTTTCTATTATGAAAAACTTTTAAAATTAATTTTCTATTCTGTAACAATTAGGCAAAAACAGCATTGGCATAATTTCGCTTTAAGAAAGAACATTCTTGATTTTATCACACTTTTCAAACAAATAGAATGATACATTGGAAATAAGATGATTTAGAGTACTTACACTTTTGAACTCGATCGTTTTTTTCTCCTTATCTTTAGTTCGGAAACAAATTCCAGAAAGGAAAGCACTATGCACAAAATAGTTGAACAAACCTATGTGGCGCATGCTGAAGGAGAAGAGAAAGAAATTAAAATAATTGAAAACAAGTAATATAAAAAAAAAAATTAAGTCAATTCCTACTTAGATCAACAAAGAAAAATTTTATTTTAGCTACTTTTTATTAAATAGTTATAATTAAAATAAATATGTATATACATATGACTGAATCACAACATTTAGTGGTAATTAATTTTTATTAATTATCATTAAAGTATCGTATTTTCATCCAAAACAATCGTGTATATAAAATTTCAGTTCAACTGAATGCTTTAAAACATGAGAAAAAAAAACCTTTTCAAGTTTTGACACAAGTCGACAAAAGGGTCGCTAAGTCATCAAAAATGATGCCAACATGGCTGTATTTGTAATTCTTTCAATAATTAGTTTTAATAAATTACTTTTTATTAATTATAATTAAATTATTGTATTGTCATCCAAAATAATCATGTATATAAAATTTCAGATCAATTGAGTGCTTTAAAATACATTTTATTAACGATTGAAAATTCCACCAAAATAAATAAATATATAGAGAGTGTGGGCTAAGATTAGGAATTGAAAAATGTGCAAAGCAAGATTCGGTCCAGATTTGATGCAATATATTTCATATACATAAAAAAATCCATAACTCTTTTACATATTAAATTATGAATTACTTTTGGCTATAGGTGTCGCTTAGTAATAACTTAGATTTCAGATTTATATAAAAAAAGCATCTTGATAGAAATTTTCATGTTATTATATTATCTTTTTGTCACATTGAGTTTTTTCGATGTAACTGGTCCCTTTCATACTTTTTGTACGTATATATAAATATTATTCATTAGTGTAAAGCAATACTTGTAATATACCATCATCCTATTTTGTCCATTCAAAAAGCATTGCTAAATATCACGATATACAGCCAATAACCTTTCAAAGGCATGTTCAAAGGCTGTACCTTTACTAGTGCAAGCTTGAAAATAACCTTTCATGGGTTATGTCGTTTTCGCACATGTGCAAACAAAATAATTGTTATTGTGCATGTGTGTGCTCGAAAATATAACTTGTATATTCCATACTATTCTCTTATTTTGTAGTAAAAAAATTATTGAAATTTAGGGGTTTTTTCCTTCAAAAGCAAACGCCATGGAGTATTCCCAAAAATTCGGTCTAATACTTAAGTACAAGCAAGTCTGATGTTTAGCAAAATAGTGAAATAACACACATAGCATCTACATAAAGATGCATGTACAAGCAACACTTAATGCAATTAAGGCATTTTGATAACCTAAGTATTACAGCAGAATGTCATTCATCCGAACGTTTACTATCCGGAGCGTCAAATATTCGGATCAGTTTTTTTTTTGTCAACTACATGTACTGTATACGAATACGATTTTGAACAGAGCAATGCTCAACAGTTATTTCGTGTGAGGTCAAAATTGACAGGAAAACCTGGATATTTGGAGAATTTCAGTTGTGTGATTTGGCAAACATCTGCACAGAATGTTAGGTCAGTTTGTTTCCAAGTGAGGGGGGTGTATACGTGTTCTTTTGTTGAGTTGTGAACTGCTGTGGCTTCGAATTCAAAACAGAAGCGCAATGTCTTGAACATAGAAACAAAACTTGAAATATTGAACCGTCTCGCGAAGGGAGAATATGGAGCGTCTCTAGCAGTTTTATAATGTTGGAAAGTCAACGATTTCTGACAGATAAAGGGTCCATCAAATGCTGACGCGTTTTCTGCATTAGAGGCAGATATGAAGTGGTACAAACAACCATCAGAGTGCTGTCCTACTCAACTGCTGCTTCTTAAGAGAATCAGAGACCTTGCAGCGAAAACCCGAAAGTGTACAATGATACAGCGAAAAATAAGTGATTATTTTCCACAATAAAGATAAAATTGCAACATTCTGCACCTATTTTGCTTTTTCTTCAAACACGTTTCCCGCATGTGATGATTTTCAATATTTGTAGTGTCCAGTTTCATATACTTAAGGTGACCATTTTTTTTGCAATGAAAAGGAGGACAAAAAACTTTAGAAAAAATTACAAGTTAAACGTATGAAACGTTCCATGTGAATTCAAACAAAAATACGCTAATTACGCTTACCTTCTTTTTAAATATTATCTTAAAGGAGTATTTTTCCATTGAATGATTTTCTTTTTTTTTTCAACATATCATTTTCTAATATATCGGAAAGTTCGGGCAAAAAATATCCATCATACTGAATTTTACAGTAAGCACTGTAGCTAAAATATTAACATTCAATTTTGATTTCTTACTAGTCACTTCACAAAAATCATTACCAACTGAAAAAAAATCTTTCAACTGGTGTGTCAGTTCCAGGGCAGCACAACATAAATTCAACAAGAATAATTACAATTTCATATGGAATGTGTACATTTTTTAAATGGTTTAAGGTATACGAATACGTTCGGAATCCTTTTTTTAAAAAGCATCATTTAGAAAAAAAATTATACCCTTTTTAGCTTCAGTTTATATACAAATAAACTATACTTATCTAATATTTGCAATAAATCCTTTAAGTTTCAGAAAATTGGTAAATTTGTTGGAAATTTTGAAGAAATTTTAAAGACATTTAAAAAATTCTACATAAAAATCCATTGACCCAATTTTTATAAATTTAGTATCAAAATAATCATTATGTATGTATCTAGGGCTTGAAATAAAATCTTTTATTATATAAATAAATAAAAATTCCAGAACTAGTTGAGGAGCCAAAACAAGAAATTTGCCGTTACACAAATACCAAGCCATAATTTAAAAATTATTCTTATTATGATCATTCTTTTACTTAAGGCCCTAGAAAACATCGTGAGAAAAAATGGTACCAAGTTTCAAAGTTATTTAATGGTAATATTTTGATTTACCATTTTTGAAATTTTCAAAATATACGAAAAAAGTGATTTTGAGAAAAATGCATTTTTAGTACAATTTATCTCTCACATTTTTTTTTATTTATTTACACAATTACTTACTTAAAATTTATCAGTTTTAAAAGTTACACCTTCTATCAGCTCATACACTGCTGGCCACTGTAAATGCAACACCAAGAAAGACATGAGATAGCACAAAATTTATTTTGTAGGTAACATGTTGACCAAGTATCAAATGATTAAATTTATAGACTTCTAAGAAGTGCGGTTCCTGCCAGAATTAGTAGCCAGAGTAGCCGCCATTGTTGGAGATCACCACTGCCACACGCCTCGGCATTGATTCAAAGATACTTTAATGTGTTCTTGGGGTGCTTGGCAGACCAAGCAGCTTCCACACATTGCCAAAGTTGATCTGGTGTGGCAGCTGGGGGTGTAATCTGGGTCAGTCATTGAGCAACCATGGACCACATGTTTTCTATCAGCAAAAGATCCGGTAAGCGAGCCGGCCAGGGAAGCAATTCAATCTGGTGATTGACGAAGAACCTTTGGACAATGCGTTCCACATGTGATCACAGTTTTAGATGTTACATCTATATTTATAGCAGAACAAAGTTTTTTGGCCGCAGAATGTCCTTCACCAATGATTCTCATACCAAAAACAAATGCAAGATTGATACTATACAATTTGTTTACTTTCTCAGAAGTGCAGAATGAGAAGGAATAGTCACAGTTTTCACATTTCAAAGTCATATTTAAAGCTAACCCAAACACAGAGTCTTGCACAACACTAACTTTTCTTTCAAAACACACATGACAGCATAATAATAAAATCATATTGTACAAAACTCCTAAGTTAAAAATAACATTTTTTTCATTGTCTTCTGGAACATCTGTAGGTTTTACAGAATTAACTAGCTTTGATTCACTTGCAGTTGGAATACTTGAATTGATATTTATCTTTTCGTTGTTGAAAAATGAAACTCTTTTACAGAATGTATTTCCTTTGAACTGACGTTTACGGGAATATCTTTTATTTATGTTATTTTCCATAATTATAAAATAGTAATGCGAGCTAATAATTCACTTGTGTTTTGTCAAATAATACTTGATAACTTTTGTTTTGAAATAAAGCCGCATAATTTTTATCAAATGAAGCTAAAAGTAAACAAAACAAATATTGCCAAATTTACTTTGTCAAATTCTTTCAAATTATATAATTATTTTGAATATTATCAAAAGTTTTTTTAATTTTACTTTAAAAAAATAATGTATTTAAATTTTGTTTAACTAGTTTATAAAGCATTTAAATGCTGACTTCCGGCTATTTAAATACCTACTTCCGGTTTTCCACGCTTTACTAATTATTAAATATCTTGGTTTCTAAGTGACCTAGAAACAAAATAAGAACAGTTTTATAGAGCTAAATAATTGCTTTATTCTATAAAATCAAAAACTCAAAATGTGATTTGTAGCAAAAGTTGACCATTTCAATGTATTAGTATACCTTAAGTAATTTCACCCATATTTTACCAATTTCTCTCAGTATGTTGATTTTAAAATTGTTCTAATTTATAAGAATTTAAACGTACACATTCCATGTTCTTTCTACTTCAAACATACAATTGTCATCGATTTTAATATCAGGCATTTCTTTCGATAAAAACTCAACGTAATTTTCTATATCTGCCCACTTTACTTGAGACTTGAGCCAAGTTGTTACAGACCATTCTTCGACATATTGGAAACATGTTTGGTTCATCTCTGAATACAGAGATTAACATATCAGTTTTAAAATATTGAAAAGGAGGACACTTTTCGAGGAGGGACAGAACCTATAAAAGGAGGACTGTCCTTCCTAAAGGAGGGCGATTGGTCACCTTAATATGCTGCATGGATCGCATTCTTCAGTTTTTGGTTATCCGAACAATCGCGTATCCGAACGGTGTCCGGTCCCAATTGATACGAATAAACGAAGTTCTACTGTATATTTATTATATTTGTCGTTTATTTCAAATGTAAAAATATTTTTTTAATGTAGTATTTAATTCTAAATCTATGACGATTTGTCGACGCGTTAATAATGTTGTTTCGCTCATGTGCAGAAATTATGACAGCATCTGGTGGAACTTTGATTTGGCGATGTCTTTTGTTTTAGTGAAATTAGTCGATGGTAAAATGTGTGAGTATAGAAATAATCCATAAAGAGTTTGAGCTATAGGGGCGTAGCTACCTCCGTATCAGCGATATGGACTCCAAAGCTTCAGGGACCCCAAAATGCATAAGCAAAATATTGTAAAATATTAAAATTATCCCAAAAAAGTCCACGGAATTTTGATACAGGGTTCACTCAAGACTAGCTAAGCCAGTGGTTACAATTAATATAAATTTAAATGTTCATATGACAGAATCACAATATTAAACGACAAAATAGAAAGCGATTTTCCTTGCAATTTCCATACAGAGTGTTGAGCCATTTTTTTTGTTACTATTTGTTAAATTTAATTTTTCTAATAAAGTAGTACATTTAAATAGAAATCCCATTCTCAGAAATTAGGCCATCCCAGGTGAGAGTCGAATCCACGATCTTCGGATTAAAAGCCCAACGCGCTATCCATTGCGCTATAGGGACACAACGAACGTTTTTCCTTTCTATATATGCTATTGGACAATTATTTTTGTCTGTTACCATTTACTCATTTTTTTTTAAATTATTTAATGAATTAATATTTGAAAAAACTGTTATTAACATCAAGTGTCATCCACTACAAGTTTAAAAAGAATGTATTTCAACTTGAATGGTTGAATAGAAAGTATTTTATTAACAATCGAAAATTTGAACAAGATATACATATAAATAAATATAGGGAGAGAGTGAAATAGTAGAAATTGAAAAAATATTGGGAGCTTTAGAAAAAAATTTAAATTCAAAAAATATATTCTATTAGTAACAGAATATTTTTTTTTTAAATTTTATTCTTGTTTTCACCATGTATTTATTATGTATTTACATTGTTACTTCTTTGGAGTGGGAGGGGGCGGTATTGAAATATTCACTAGAAAAGGAGGCACCAGTTCAAGAAAATTTGGGAGCCTAAGGATTAAGGGATGCTTATAAATTAGTTTAAATGTCTTCAAATTTGAAAAAAGCAGCATTTAGAATACTATATTGCATTTAGTATGTTTTTCTTTCAGTTCATAGCCTAATGTAATGTGATTTTATCATGATATTGATCTATGTAGCGTTTAATTTGTCCTTAGAAGTCATGTTTTCAATAGTTGTTGAATCGCATGTCCTCTCGTGAGGTTGGTGGAAGGGGAAGAGGTGGGAGGCCCCTGACCTCCCCTACAGTGTTCTCCCTCAAAATTGGGGTGAAACTGAGTTAAATCGTTCTGTCACATGTTTGGTGCTCAAAGTTATGGCTAACGGCAGGTGTCACTTAGCCCTTTACCAAGATGAATTTCGTGGGCCTTGATCTGGCCTTTGCCAATCAGGTGGCATTAGTAGCAACAACTATTAAATTTTAAATATTTATCTGAAAGTTTTTATATATTTTTGTTACATTTCGCTATATTTAAAATGCGTGGTATTATATCTTAACAATTTAATATAAATAATTAAATTTGATTGACAAAAATGTATTTATCCTTGTAATTTGATAATCGAGTGCAAAAACAGAAAACTTCAGTAAAAAAGAAAAAAAAAAGTTATCCCCGTGAAAGAGATTTGCCACGTAAAATACTGCTTTAACTTATATTTGTGATTTTTAAAAGCATTTATTTGCTTATTTATCTGCACCCTTTATCTGTTCTAAGATGGGGGAAAAAATGTGTCTGCTCTAACCACGATGCTTTTCGGAGTGTTGGCTTTACCCACACCACCCCTCTCGCGAGGTTGATAGGAGGGCAAGAGAGGTGGGAGACCCCTCTTTCTCAAAATTGGGGTGTAACGGAGCTAAATAGTACTGTCACCTCAATGGTGCTCAAAGCTAAGGCTAACGACATGCGTACATCTAGGCCATTGCTATGGTGAATTTCGTGGGCCTCGTTCTGACCTTTGCCAATCAGGTGGCATCAGCAACAATAACAAAAGATTGCAAAACCATAACTTTTAACCCCCTAGAATTCTGTCCCCACCTCCCCTTTCCCGCGATGCGGAGGTTGCAGGAATATTTAACCAATTTATAAAATATTAAAGGCAAAAAAATAGTGACAGACTGAATTTTCAGAGAGTCCCTAATATTCTCATACGCCATTAGTCTAATGTTGGGGTCAGCAACCTTTTAAATGTGGCGTGCCATACCAATCTACCTCTTAAACTCAGCGTGTCACACAGTATAACACTTTGGAAACAATTCCCGCGATTATGCATGCAGAGTTAGAGAATAGAGTTCAAAAATATACAGTTTTATTATGTATTAATTTCTTATTAATTAAAGATATTTTTTAAAATAAATATAAACAGCATAAAATATATCTATTTCTTCACTCTAAAAATTTAAAAAATAATAAAATTGTACATATATATTAAGTACTTTTAAACATACTCATTAGAATAAGAAATAGACTACATAAAATAGAAGCATTTCCCTCCAGAAATATTCCCCCTATTTTTGGAATGAGACAGCGATAAAAGAAAGCAAATTAAAGTGGATTAATAAGTATATTTTAGCTATTTGATAAATTTTATTTTCAACAAAGTTTTTTTCGGAAATATATAAAACTGATTATTATGCAAAATGTAACTTAATTTAACATTAAAAAAAAACCATCAATAGAGACTGAATACACATAGTATTGATCTAAAAATCAATTCAAGTGAAACGGAAAAGTTAATTTTACTTCGATTATAAGGAAGATTGATATAAAAAAAAGGATATTGAGAGAGATAAATAACAAAATTAATATAAATTGCATGGATAAAAGACAGTCATTTAAGATTACACAGTACCCTAAAAATTTCATATTTGCTGAAAAAAATTTTTTTGCATTTTTTTAGAGGCCCATATCATAGAAAAGTTTGCCACTAAATTTCAGATATGTTAGCAAATTAATTTTTAAGATATTTGAAGTTTTATGAGCTATAGTTTTGGTTTCGGTTTTCTTTTAAAGAATTTTAAAGAATTCTCTTAAATTGAATTAATTAAAAATATTATTGAACACAATCAAATATTTTAATGTGAAATGTTTATTATTTCCAATTTTCATTACTAAAATCATTTCTACTTGATTTATGTTTTAAATTTTTGGGTTCTCATAATTAATAAATTAAGATTAAATTCATGGTCAATTCTTGCTTTAAAAATAGTTTATATAACATAAAAGCTTTATCATTAATTTTTCCTGAAGGAAAAAATGCCATGGCCAAAGTATTGTCAAAGTATTGTATTTCGAAGAGATGGAATACTACTGAAAATGATGTATCTAAAAATCAGTCGTCAGCTGATACTGCAATTAGACTTCCGAATACAAGTATTCTGAATTCAAATATTGCAGATATAAATGAATATTTCCTCTTGATGTTCCAAACTACATTATACTAAACATATTGTAGTACTATATTTTAGTATTTTAAAGTCATACGCGCGCGACAATAGCTAAAACTTCCTAAACTGACCCTATTTAAAACTGAAAAAAATTAAATTTTAAAAACAAACCTGGCTATTTTTAATTTAAGTTAGTATCATTATTATTTTGTGTTTTGTGTTTCAAAACTTTTGTGAAAATATTAGGTTAAGATTAAGCTGAATAAATTGTCATCTTAACATATGCTATCAATATTTTGCAAGGATATACTTTGAATTAAAAATATTATTTTCAGTCATATTTAATTAAAAGTGTTTGATGTAAAACATACATTAGAAAATAACATATTAAAAAATTAGAGCTTTACAGGCATTATAAGTTTTTGTTTTATGCATTTACAAACTTTAAATGCGTTTTTCTGACTTTCAATTTTGAAGGTATATGTGTTTTCTAATCCCTAAGGCGTTTTTACTGTTCAAGAAAGTGCTTTGAAGTTTTTTGTATATACTCCCAAATATGTATGTTCTATAAAAGTTAGTATGGATTTAGGGCTGAGATCTCTAGTTAGTTTTTTAAAAAATGCTAAAGATATTTTAAAAAATTTCGTGTTTTTTCCTGGTTTTTCTAGAATAATTATTAAAAATCAACAAAAATCAAAATCAATCAAAAATTAACAACAACTTTCAAATCTATACTAACTTTTGTTCATAATAATCTAAGAAACATAGATAACTTAAAAAATGACTACAAAATTTTAAAAATTGAATATTTTATAAAATTTTATAAAAACTTAAAAAATTCCTAACTTTTTAAAATTGTAAAATAATGGCTGGGCAAACTGACTTTTTTATTTACAGAATCAGATTAAAAATATTATTTAAATATAAAACATAAATTATTTTTACTGTAACTGTCTCCAAAAACATTTTTTGAAAAAGGGTACTGTGTAGACTTAAGCTTACAATAAAATCCTTATTAATGTAAATCTCCTATTGTGTTAAATACACTTACCGTTCGTACAATGAAGGGGAGGCTTCTTCTTCCTGCGTCTTCAAAACTAAAAAAATAAGAAATTTTGTGGTTTAATTTTACTATTTCTTAAGTTTTAACTAAAAATACAGAATATTAATTCATCAAAATCATTAAGGTGTAATGAACGTTCCCATTTTAGTTTAAGGTATCCGACTACGTTCGAAACCGTGATTTTAAAAAAGCGCATAAATGGATAATTTTCATGATATTTAGTGTCACTTAGATTAGAATACATGTATAAAATTGTTTTAAGGACATTTTGATAAAAAAAAATATATTTAAATACAATATTTCGGCAAAAAATGAACTTAGAATAACCTTTTTTCAAGATGTTCTCTTTTTGTAAAAAAATGTTTCTATTATAATAATATTTTTCCTGTATACAGCTCAGGCCTCTGTACTGAGGCTCAACTAGGATTTTTAAAAAATTCACATTATTTTCAGAGTTACAACACATTGAAATAATTATCGGCGTTTTTTTCTTAAAATTTTTCCCCTCTGTTGTGTGTCGTAAAACATGGATAAACCCACTTCTAAGTTATATATTTCAAAAATTCTAGTTGAGCCTTTCTACAGAGGTCTGATCTATACACAGGCAAAATATTATAATAAAAGCGTTTTTCACAAAAGGAGAATATTTTGAAAATGGGTCATTCTATGTTCATTTTTTGTCAAAATATTGTACTTAATAATTTTTTATTGTAATACTATCCTTAAAACAATTTTATGTACATTTTCTAATCTAAGTGACACTAAATATCATCAATATTATCCATTTATACGCTTTTGCAAAATCACGGTTCCGAACGTAATCGGCTACCTTAAACGAATTAATAGGTCTTTAACTAAAAATTAAAAAAATTCAAATTGTACATATATTATGCATTTTTAAAAACATTTATTAAAATAAGAAATAGACAACATAAAATATAAGTATTTCCCTTCATTATAGAAATAAAAATTTTAATGCCAACCCCACCTACTCTGCTTGCCTATTGCTACTCTACTTTTATATCACAAAATCAGAAGTATATTTTGTGACTTTTTCAATTTGACACGATATAGAGTATTTAGTTGTTAAACAATTTCTTTACGGACTCGAAGAATTTTTCAGATGATGATAGAATTTTTACTTAGATATGGGGAACCAAAAGCGGAAATCAGAGTACATATAAAATTTTCTTTAGAGGTATTTTGCAGGTTTTTTCGTAATTTCGTAAAATATCCAGAATTCTGAAGACGTTTGTCAAATAAGGTTTATTACAAATTTATCAACTTCCATCCATTCAAAATTTGACAAATTTATAGAGAAGTGCAGAGTGCCACTGAGAATTGTACAGCGTGCCACATATGGCACGCGTGCCATATAAGTTGCCGACCCCTTATCTAATGATTGCAATTGTGATCCGTAAATGTGTTTGTTAAATATAACGAATAATTGAATTTTTTGTTTGTTTGTTTGTTTATGTGAGTTGATATATTTTGAATTTCCAGAAATAAAAATCGACACAGTATGGAATTGTTGATTATTTTGATAAACTTTGTGCATTCAAAGTAATACTGAAAATATTTTGTTTTCATTAATACTTCCAAATTATTTCAATTATGCTACTCATTACTGTTACAATTATATCAATTCATTACTAAAATCATTTCTGCTTGCTTACGTTTTGAGTTTTTTAAGTTCTCACATAATTAACCCGTGGTCACTCGCGCCTGTTTTTGCTTCCGTCGTTACTCGCGGGGTGTAGAGAACACCCCAAACTTTTAACACGTGTATTTAAATATGAAAATAAAATTAAGTCATTATGATACATATTTATAAAGTACAAGATGTTTTTTTGTACTATTCAAATAAAATTATTAAATTTATTGCATACAAATGAGACTAACATTAATTTAAACTAAACATACAAAATTTTCATTTTAAAACACATAGTTTTATATTTTTTCATAAACCAGTATATATATATATATATATATATATATATATATATATATATATATATATATATAAAACGTATATACCAGTAATAAATATACTTTATAATTAATGAGATAATGATAGTAGAAAGTATAGAAAAATAATATTTTAATCATTTTCCAAACATTCAGAGCAGACTGTATACAAATGCTCAACTTCTCGAGGGAGTTTTCAGCCCCCCAGATAAACTTTTGAAGATCATTACATTCCAATCGTTCGAGAAAGAGGGATTGCATCAGGCGTGAAGGTTCAATGACCTAAAATGTGCAGTTACAGAAAAATCATGGTTCTGCTCATTCTTTTGAGAATCCTGGGAGGATTTTCTTGTTGCTGGGGTGTACAGAACACCCCGCGCGAGTGATCGCGGGTTAATTAATTAAGATTGATTTCCAAGGCCAATTTTTGCTTTAAAAATAGTTTATATAACTTAGAAGCTGTATCATTAATTTTTCCTGTTGAGAAAATGCCATGGACAAAACTTTCTCAGGTTGCTGTGAGAAACAATATTTCGAAGAAATGAAATATTACTGAAAATAATGTACCTAAAACTCAGCCCTCAGCTTATACTGCAGTTAAGACTTCCGAATATAAGTTTTCTGAGTTAAAGTATTGCAGATAAAACTGAATATTTCCTTTTGATGAACCAAACTACATTATACTAAACGTATTTGTAGTACTGTATTTCAGTATTTTAAAGTCGTACAACAAGAGCTAAATTTCCAAAACTGCCCCGATTTAAAAATGAAAAAAAAAATCAAATTTTATGAACAAACCTGGTTATTGTGTTAGCTAAAGTTAATATCATTATTATTTTGTACATAAATGCTTTGGGTTTAAAAAAAAACTTTAGTGAAAATATTAGGTTAAGATTAAACTGAATAAATTATCATTGTAACAAATGCTATCAATATTTTGCAAAAATATATTTTGACTTAAAAATATCATTTTCAGTCATATTTAATTAGAATAATGTTTTAAAATAGAATATATATACATTGGAAAATAACATATTAAAAAAATTAAAGCTTTAGGGGCATTATGAGTTTTGGTTTCATGACTTTACAAACTTTAAATGCGTTTTTCTCAGACTTTTAATTTTGAAGCTTTAAGTGTTTTCTAATCCCTAAGGCTTTTTTTCTGTTCAAGATAGAACCTTGAAATTTCTTTTGTATACACTCCCAAACGTATGTTCTATAAAAGTTAATATGGATTTAAGGCTGTGAGATCTCTAGTTATTTTTTTCAAAAAAATTCTAAAGTTACTATATTTTAAAAATTATCGTGATTTTTCCAGGTTTTTCTAGAAAAGTAATTATTAAAAATTAACAAGAGAATATAGATTTTCAAATCCATGCTAACTTTTGTTTACAATAATATTATAAACATAAATAACTTAAAAATCACTAAAAAATTTTAAAAAGTGAGCATTTTATTAAATTTTGAAAAAGCTTCAAAATTTGTTAATTTTTTAAAATTGTAAAAATAATGGCTGGTCAAACTTGACTTCTAACTTTCAGAATCAACTTATAATATAATCTGAATATAAAACATAAATTATTTTTACTTTTACTGTCGGTAAGGCTACTGTATACTAATCTTCACAAAATATATATCAAAGTATCAATCACAACTATCATGGAAATAATATTACATTAATAAACTCGAAAAATTAAAAACGTTCATAAGATTTCGCTCAAAAAAAGTGAAATGTATAAGAGGGGGGGGGAGTGAGTGTGCAGTCTTATGGCGCCGAATTTGGCTGAACTGCGCCAAACACTCGTTAAAATATCAAAATTATAAAAACACATTTTAAAATAAATGCACATGTGCATATATAAGGGAGGGGGGAGGTAATTAAAGACGCCTGTAAGTTCGAAAATCAAACCGATGTTTTTCAAACACATCCAGCTGCCTCTGTGCTCTATAATAATAACAGTGATGAATTTTTTATCTTCCTATAATCAGATTCTGAGTTTTGTTTTGTCTTCCGAATGAGTACTGCTTTAGGTTTAAAAAGTAAACCTAATTAAAAAATATCTCATTGTTGACCGATTAAAAGGTTTGGTAGGAATGCGTTAGAGGAGTGGCGAACCTTTATGGATCAAAGTGCCATTTTTTCTAAAGAAATGCTTAATGATTTATAGGCGTGCCGTCAAATAATTTTAACTTGTGATTTGGGGGTAATAATATAAAACTAAATACTAAAAACTCTTTATTTATTACGAAAAAATATATTTTGCACTGTATAATAGAAAATGTTTTAATTATACGTGTAATTCAAATTTTTAGGTAACATTAGTGTGACGCTTGATGTTGCATATTAGATGGCAAATAACTTTTAATAGGAATGTAAAATGTTGCTTTTAGTAGAATGCATGCTGAGTTGGAGTCATCCGTAAAACGGTTTCTAAGCGAGGCATTAATTTTATTCATATCTGAAAATAATGATTTGAAGGTATAGGTAGATAAAAATGTGGTTATAATGGCATGAGTCAGCTTCTTCAAACAGTTAAATGTGTCTGGAATCAAATTCCATGTTCCCAAACTTTCATTACTGGTTTTTTTACTATATATCAATTCCAACTTTTTCCTTGTTTCAATAAATTTTCGAATCCACATTGAACTAGACTGGGAATCAATCAGTTGTATTTCAAATTCTTCAATTTCCAACCACAGTAGAACTGGGACAAGTTTAGCTTATCAAATAAAATCACATCAGGATACATAATAAAAACTTGAGTGTTTCCGATAATTATTTGAACTGAGAACACATCTCGATGAAAATTCCTTGATTGAAGAGTCTGTTACGGAAATAAATTCTTCTATAATTTTTTTTCTTTGTCAGGTTTCTTTGTAGTATATCAAATCTTTGATATTTATTTCAAGTTTGGGAAGTACTTGTAGTTTCTTGTTATAATATAGTTTATGAAAACATGTAGTTTAGCGTCAAAAGCGCGAATGAGATCCCTCATGAGGATTACTTCATAATGAGCTTCGTTATTTTATATATATAGAGACTAAAATAAAAACTATTTTCATAGGTGGCGTGCCCAAAATAATGTGTCACGTGCCATTGATGGCATGCGTGCCACTGGTTCGCCATCCCTGCCTTGGAGTATAGCGAATATATCCTTTTAAAAACGTATCAGAATGCTGATTTTATGAAAATTCTGATCTGATTCTGGAATCTGATTATCTGTATATAGGTAGATAAATTTTAATAAAAAGTTGACACAAAAAAGGTTTTCCGATAATCAGTTCAAAGCGAAAACCAAATTTCCTTAAAATCATAGATGATATTTTTTTATTTTATGAAGTTGGCTTCTATACTTTTCTCCTCACTCTTGTTTACCGCCAACTTGGCAAATTAATTTTACTTTTCGAATGCGAACGAAACCTCTTGCATTTCTGAGTTACCCCGATCAGGGAAGTGGGGATTATGTATAGAAACTCGTCGCCTTTTTTAAAATATTCTGTCATTAGAATTCAGTTATCCTCGTTCCATGTTCTACATACATTGTTATATTCCAAAAAACATTTTTTTCAGAATTCGTTTTTTTAGCCTAGCATAAATTTCGCGATTCCTTGTATTCCGTGTTTTTGTTACTGATGAGCTTTGGGAAAATATTTATTGGGATACGATGAATTCTACATTTATATTCAATAGCATTGTATACAATTATATTTACAAAATTTATTACAATATTTTCTCTCCCTTTTTATTATCTCACTTAATTTAGTGAGGTTATTTATTTCTCTCAAATTAGTATATGTTTAGCCAGACACCTCACTCGCGAAAAAAACGACCGTAACTTCACGCGAAGGGTATCAGAGACCCAAAAGTAATTACATTCTGTTTTTACCATAAAATTCGCATACAAAAGTGAAAAAAGGAAGAAAAGTAGGAAATACAATATGTTTATTATTCTTTTCACACGTAAATTTAGTTTTCCTGTTCTTTTTATTAGGAGCATTAAGTACATCATTTATACACTTCTTTAGTCTTCGTCGCGAGTGAGTGCTTTGTTTTCACTGAATCTTAATTATTTTTTTCTAAATTCGTAGAAGCATTGCTTACTGGTTTCTACATTCTTCTCTTAATCGAAATCCAAAACACTTCAGAAATCAGCGTCTGGTTCGATGTTTAGTATATAGGTGGTACTTAACAAAATAATTTGAGTATTTATTGTCGCAGCGTTCAACAACATAAAAAATATTATTATAGGCTAATGATTAGATTTTCTAGCCATTGAATAAAATGAGGTCATTTTATCAAGGATGATAATTACTCCTTCTGTTAAATTATTTGGATAGCTTTCAGTAGAGGAATCATACTTGCTAGTATACTCTTCATCATTCTATTCTTCCTCATTATCCCCGCGAAGAGGCTTTCTTCATCCGAAAATACTGTTTTACTGTATCTCTTAAATACCGTATCTAATAAATTACTTAAGGTATCCGTGATTTTACAAAAGCGTATAAATGGGTAATATTTATGATATTTAGTGTCACTTAGATTAGAAAATGTATATAAAATTGTTTTAAAAATAGTATTACAATAAAAAATTATTTAAGTACAATATTTTGACAAAAAAGGAACATAGAATGACCCATTTTCAAAATATTCTCCTTTTGCGAAAAATGCTTCTATATGCTTCTATTATAAATGCTTCTATATATTTTGCCTGTATATACAGTTCAGACATCCGTACACAGGCTCAACTAGAATTTTTGAAATATATAACTTAGAAGTGGGTTTACCCGTGTTTTACGACAACAAAGGGGAGAAATTTAAAAAAAAAAAAAACGCCGATAATTATTTCAATTGTTTGTAACTCTGAAAATAATGTGAATTTTTCAAAGTCCTTAGTTGAGCCTCTGTACAGAGGTCTGAGCTATGTACAAGCAAAATATTATTATAAAAGAAGCATTTTTCACAAAAGGAGAACATTTCGAAAACAAGTTATTCTAAGTTAATTTTTTGTCGAAATATTGTATTTAAATAATTTTTTTTTTGTCAAAATGTCCTTAAAACAATTTTATACATGTATTCTAATCTAAGAGACACTAAATATCATGAAAATTATCCATTTATGCGCTTTTTTAAAATCACGGTTCCGAACGTAGTCGGATACCTTAAATACATTTCTTCATCATAACTACTCTAATACGCCGTAGTATAAGAAAAATTTAAAACGTGCTCATGCTTTCAGAACTGTAACGGTGATGCACGCACAGGGTATGAGACGTACTCGAAGAGGTGGTATCCAAAAATATGCATTTAGAATTCGCCTACAAGCTAAGTCCTCTCAAAGGATATGACCTTAAAGTTAGCTGCACGGGAAACTATTTATTTCCCGTAAAAGGTTTAGATAGAGTCTAGAAAAAAAGTTAGGCGGTGGGTATGACATACCCTGCGCGTGAAGGGCCGGTTTAATACAGCTTCTTAGTATCTTTTAAAGAGAACTTTTCAGTATTTGTTGTTCATTTCAAGGACGAACAAGAGGTGATTCCTAGATGTAATTAATTGATTGTTTATTGACATCTTACTCTAAAACTACTCAGAAGCTATTGGCGACGGCATGTTCGCTTTTCCGCTTAGGCACGTGCCTAGGGCGCAAAAGATTTGGAGGCACAAAAAATTGGAGGGGGAAAAAAAGAGAGATAAATTAAAATTACAGAGGCTGAAAAGTAAAGACTGAAATAAGATCTA
>BMAV01009736.1:68259-176352 GCA_019973955.1 Trichonephila inaurata madagascariensis
GTAATTCCAATATAATGCAAAAAAAAAAAACAACATTTTTATATATATCATGAAACATATCCATATATGTGAGGGCCAATACCGCACCTTACTTTAAGTAGAATAATGCAACTAATAGAGGAATATTTAAAAGTTTACCTTAGAATTCTTAAGATAATTTTTTTTTTAAATCTGCTTCAAATCAGTTCATCTGATAATTTTTTTTAAAATTAATGTGATTCAAAATATTTCTAACCTAACTCAGTGGCGCAACAGCCCATGAGGTCCAAGGCCTACTATACCCAACTCAATATACATGATCTTGGACCCTGAGCAGATGTTCCAGTCAGGTGGTCAGTCTGACACGAAACCCCCAGTGTTAAGTTCCCAAGCAAGCTTGCTACTCATTTATTGACCCAATGAAAGGATGAAATCAAAATCTATCTACTAAGTCAATTTTTCTCTTCTATTTCAATATAACAATCAGAATTACTATTTAATATAATGAATATCTTCAGGCAATATTAAAGGCTTGTTTTTATCTTAAAAAAAATATCAGTGTTAAACTTTTTTTTCCCCTTTCTAATTATTTTCTTTTTAAATTTCTGATACAATATTAGTAGTAGTGTGGCAGATATAGCTTCTTGTATTACTGCATATTTTCTTGCACTATGCCTTTAAAAAAGAAATAATAATGACAAAAACAACTTAAATCAAAATTAAAATAATTTATTTGCATAAAATTGTCTACAGAGATTATTTTATCACAGATTTTACTATTACATTATCTCTCAAAAAAAAATTTAAAGCATATCACAGATTGGTTTGTTGCTTACTACCAATAACTTGTAACTATGTACATATATACTAAGTTTTAAAAAAAATGACTCATATTTTATGGCAGAAATAAATGCATAAATAAACATATCTATGCTTTTAACAAATCAAACACAAAAACAAAAGATTAAAAACTTCAAAATGTGAAAAAAATGTCTGATTTGAAAAACAATTAACTTAATTGTAAAAGTAACTATGATGATTATCCTTAGGATTTCAAGATAAACTGATATTTTATCCGAACCAATGATTTCCCATACAGTCTCGGGTCCATTCTTCCTGACAAACCCAGCACCAATGAAATCCACATTGAGAACGTGTGCATACCATATGCATACAGCCACCTATTAAAAGAAACCATAAATATATTACATGAGAAAGAAAGAATTTTTCTTAGTATAAGTGTTGCATCCTTAATATATTGTTACTATTTCAGATAACCAAGAAATACAAACAATATACTTTAGCTATGAGCAGTATGAATATGGATAAGAGGTGTGTAGCTTCATTTATTGAAACTATAATGGGAAAAAAAACATTTTGTATAAATTGCAGATATAATTATAAATTAATGGAAACTGAATATGATATGAATCAAGCTGGAAGTTTTCACTTCAAACTGTATAGAATATCAGATCACAAACCAGCAATTTATTAGAATATTTGATTTACTCAGGTAATCAATTAAAAACTCACGCTGTTTTCTAAGAAACAATTTAATGCTTAAAGTGCAACATTGTTATATATAATCATTACAGACTTGCAAACATCTCAGCACATATAATGTGAATCTTCTCAAGTAAATTTAAGACTTCTTTAATACATTTGATCATACTATTTGCTATTTTCAGTCAATAATATAGAAAATTCCATCTTTAATTCACTTTTAAGTCCTAATGAGTTTATTCCACCTTTTAATCACTTGTCCAATCAGAAAGAGAAAGAGCCTTCATTCAAATCTGCCTTATCTCTTGTCGACAAAAAATCTGCATAGCCCAGCCATTCAAATTTTTTTTAATTATTCCATTTTAACTGAATTTTACTTTACAAAATTAATAATAATGCTATTTTAAGACAACAGATATGATGAAGAGGTACATGTCTCCTCATGGTATATGAATTCTGTAAGATAAGTTATCTTTTAATTTTTATTATGAATGTAAATCGCTTATTCAGGGTGATTTTTAAGGTAGATTTACACTCATGTAACATTTCACAATTTCAAAGAATTTTGAATAAAACTTTCACAATAGAAAGTGACTATTACTTTGTTTAAATTAAATTTTGAAATTGTTGAATTAATACTTCTTTAATGATTTGTAAATATACTTTTACCAAGAGAAATGAAATGCTAATGAAAAGTCTTATACCATATTCATTACAATTGAAAATAAACATGCCATGATACTTTTCAATAGTTAATATGTAGTTTCAATTATAAACAAATAATGCAATTCAATCTAAATTTAAAACTTTTTAAAAAGGTGCACACAATTTTTTTCCCATTTGTGTTAAACAGAGATTTAGTATTTTTTAACTATTCAACAATTTAAATCAAAAGAAACCAAGCCATGTGAAGCTAAAATCTTTATTAACTTCTTAATACTGAAGTAAAAAAAAAAAAAATTTTTTTTTTTTAACTGCAATTTTATCATCAAGGACAGTATTTAAAGGGCATAAGCATCTTATTAAACATAAGGTGTGCAAATTGAAATGCAAAAAGAGAGAGAGAAAAAAAAGGAGGCATTAAATACATAAAATAGATTATCCTCTATTGTACAAATTATTAATCATGAAAGCAATGCAAACTTTTTTAAAAAATGCAAAACAAAATTTAAAAAAAATTCTTTTGTTTGAATACAATTTATAGAAATGCTGACAGTATAAAGCATATTATACCATTCTTATATATAAAATAAAAAGTTTGTAAGGGAGAGATTCATTTTTGTCAGTAGATTTTTTATGAGTAAAACAATTTTTTAGCAGTAAATTCATTTTTATAAATATACTATAACACTAGTAAATTTCTCTTAAAAGAAAAAACAAAACTACTTATATACTGTATTACTTTGTATACTGTAACAGCACTGAACAAATGGAGATGACATTCCATTACATGGCCAATGAAACTAATCAATTTTTTTTTACTCTGAAATATTTATATTGGGCAGCTTGTAAACTGGTAGATTTATATTCACTTTAAGAGTCACAAAATTAAATAGTTTGATCATGCATTCTTTTAAATTAATGACATAAAAATATGGGTGGATCAAATGGATAAAACTAAAGAAAACATCCTCTCCAAATTCACAACACAATTCCGTAAAATCATAATGTGGTGAAAAAAACATTTTTTTTTAAGAATAAATTTTTGCCAGTACCCAGTTATGAACTGTTGCACTCAGAAAAAAAAAATAAACTAAATCAAATCTAAAAACAAAACTCACTAGCACCAAGAAAATATTCACAAAAAAGAAAAACCATTGGTAAGCAGACAGTTTTAATAGAAAAGTATTATACAATCACAGTGTATATTATCACAGTGTAAGAGATCAGAAAATAAATGATTATTTGATAGAAATACATTTTTAATTTCATTAGAATTAAAATTTCCTGCTAATCAATTAATTCAAACATTATATTTAAATGTATTTTGCTGTTTCTTTGCCCTCATTATACTTGCTTTATTTCAGGACTTAATTTCTTAATATTTCAAATTCCCTTCCATTTAAAATATTGGAAATTTGAATTTAGATGTGAGTGAGCATGTGAATAATGGTATCAATTTTCTATATTATTTCAACATGCTGTTGGCACAGTATTTGTTTTGTATGCATTTCTTAAACAAATTATGTATTGACAATGCATGTAAGGAAAAAGGAATAAAATATCAGTATAATAAAATATAGCATACTTCCATTCATAATAATTATGTTTCTTTTCCCCAAAACAATTCTGCAATTCAATTTCCATAGTTAAATACCAGTTAATTACTAAATTGGCCAAATTACCCTTCACTGCTCAAAATTAAATTCTGAAGCTATTACAAATAAAGAATTTTATTTCTGGCACAATTTTAGAATGTATTAATCTGTTCACTTATTCAAACATTTAAATTTTAGTTTTTTTAAAAAAAAGATATAAAATGAGTTAAGTCATTATTTATTATTTTATTTGCCCAATCTTTTCCAATAATTAAATACATACACACAATATGTAAAACGTGTGTTCAATACTTTAAAATTATAGCAAAAACTATACTAGGTTCACTTTAACTGTAACCAGTTACATTTTAATTTTTTTCCATGGCCACTATACATGCAAAAACAAAAAACTTTTTCATAGTAAATTAAAATAATTATATAAGACAAAAATTTACATTTAAATGCATGCTAAAAAGTGAAAATCCTGCTAATTTCACCGAATCCCTTCCTTCATCAGAGGTTCAACAACCTAGAGTGGGCCTTGGCCTTCTCAAAAAGCCTTTTCCAGGCCAGCCTTTTTTCTGCTTAAGTTCTCCAATTCTTATTTCTCAAAAAAAGGAGATCTTCTAGGCCATCAATCCATCAAAGATCTGGCCTGCCTTTTCTTTATGTGCTAATTGGTTGAGCATTGAAGACTTTTTTAGGGGCGCGGTCTTCGTCCATTCTGACGTGACATGCTCATTTAATTCGTTGTATTCTGATGAAGTTAATAATGTCAGATTCCTAATATGGTTAGAGTTTGAAATTTGATGTTCGCAATGTTCCATTTTCCTCCAAGAATAAATCTTAAAATCTTTTTTTTTTCGTAGGTACTACCATGCTCTCCTCTGTTTGAGACATGGACCAAGTTTCACATGCATAAGTTAATACTAATCTTAAAAGACTTTTATACAATATGACCTCTGTTATTCTTGATTTCATTGAATTACATATTATTATTATCATTACTATAGAGAGAGTAGAGTAGTAGAGAGAGAGATGACGAGAGAGAGAGAGAGTGTCTCTCTAACTTACTTAAAGGCACAAATTATTTATAGTTTAATAATTCACATGATTAACAATAAAAATTATTTAATACGGACAAAAAAATTAGTTGGTGATTAAAAGTCTCTATTATTTCATTATTATTTATTTTTACCCAGTAAGAATGAGGCAAGTTGTAAAAAAGGCTTTTATTACATGGAAGTGAAATTTTAGTCTTAGATTGAACTTTACTAAGCTTTTAAAAACAAAATGCTAAGTATTTCGTAGAGTTATTTATGATTCTTCATTTTCAAATAATTTATGATATTTTGTACCAGTACATTCAGAAAGAGTGTCATTCAGAAAATTAATATAACTCATTCATTCTTAATTCTTCATAGCTAAATGTGCGTTGTAGCTTATAATTTTCTTTAAAAAAATTAACAGAACCTCATTCTCTGACAAAAAACCAAATGAATACATATTTCTTGTACATGTGAATAAATAAGATTTTCAATCTAACCCTCAATTATTTGACATATGACAAACAAGATAAAAAGAACTGATCAATAATAAATACATTTTTTTTAATATTGTGACATAATTTGCAAGCTTCTATTTATTGACTTTTTAGAACTTGCTTTCTTTTCTTTTAAAAAAAACATAACAGCATGGAACATTGAATAAGTAATCTACTCACCATCTCTTTCTGTAGGCGTTCTACACTTAGGACAAGGCTTAGTGGTGATTTTTATAATCTGTTTGCTGTCTTCATCCCATTTTGAGGTTGATGCCCTTTCATCAACAATAGAGTAATTTATCTGTAAGAATATATGTATATTTTTTTTGAAAAAACAACACATCAAGAACAAGTAAAAAATGTATAGTAATTTACCTTAAATCTAGATTCCACTGATGTATATTTTAACTGCTTAAAGAATTATAATTAGAAATACAAAAATACTTAAAAATCCGGCATATAACACAAGAAGTAAATTAAACAATACTTTTCACACAAAAAATAAAATAGAAATTTACAGGTGTGTGTTATACACTGAGTATAAAAGTGAGACATTTGAAAATACGAAAAAAAGGATCACAGAAAAAAAAAATTAGATGTCTACATAGATCTAAATACTGTTTATTTAAAGGAAACAACATTCTTTAAGAAAAAGGGTTGCAGTTCTAGAAGTATACTATTTTTTTCCTAAAGCTTGGAATAATACCTTGAATAAATGACTTCAAAACAAGAGCATTGCACACGTACAATTCAGGTTTCTTTGCAAAAAAAACAGGGGGATGGGGGAGGTGCTCGTTATACAGCAAATATACCTAAAAATTAAAAATTGCAGCTTCGAAGTATGGATGCACATTATATGCCGGTTTTTTGGCACACAATACTACAATAATTAATACACAAACTTTTTCAAATTTTTACATTAAAAATAGTTTTAAAAAGAGATTTAAAATAATTTTATATAATTAAAATACATAAATTAATTGAATTGAAACAAATATTTTAATTTAACATAACTATTCCTTATTAACTAATTTCTTTTATTAGATATTGCCATGAAGTTATTTAAACTTAAGAAAAAAAACTAGAATCTAATAAATAAAATTGATGAATAAGTCAGCATTTTAATTCGATCAGGAAATATCCAATTTCATTCAAGGGAGATAAATATGTTCATACATTTCAAAATATAATGAATCCTATTTAGGTATATGAATAATTTAAATTACTGTAAAATCCGGTGTATAAAACGTGCACCGTTGTATAACATGCACCTATACTTTCAACCTGAAATTTTGAATTTTTAGGTATATTCGCTGTATAACGCGCACCCCTTTTTTAGGAAAAAACTTGAAATGTACGTGCGCATTGCTCTTATATTATGAAGTAAATTTTTGAAGTATTATTCCAAGCTTTAGAAAAAAAAGTGATATATTTCTGGAACTACAACCTTTCAAGTTCATAAGGTCTGCCATTTCTTTTAAATAAACAGTATTTCGATGTATGTAGGAGTCTAATTTTTTTCTATGTTTATATTTTTGTTATTTTTTAAGCTCTCATTATTATACCCGGTGTATAATGCACACCCATAAATTTCTATCTCATTTTTTGTGTTCAAAGTGCGTGTTATTCGCTGGATTTTAGGGTACATGATAATAGCGATGTAACTTTTTTTAATAAAGAATATAAATGATATTTGTAAACAAATACATTTAATTTCTTCATAAAATAATAAATAATTTTCAGTTAAATTTTCTCTCAATAAAACACAAAATATAAAATACATTAGTGATTGGATGAAATATTTATTTATTATTTGCGGTACATTTTTGAACATAATTTACTCCCCAATGGAATACCTCTTAAAAATTCAATTACACTTTAACAGCTTATTTGCAATAAAATTCAAGTAGAACAAATAATAATTTGAGCTACATGGTGACTTTAAAATTATCCAGAAAAATAGCAAAATAAATGCATTTTATTCCAAAACAATACAGAATTACTTTAGATGTGATTCTGTACACATGAAGTAAAATATATATATAATTATTCAATCACTAAATAAAAAAATCTTATACAATTTACCTTATTATTTGTTTCAGATATATCTTGAGATTCACAAGGTCCAATATGAAAACCTTGCATGCAAAGTCTGCAGAAAACAAACTGAAAAAAAAAAATATCAAATTTTTAAATTTATAATTAGACAAAAAGAGGTTAAAAAATTAAGCTTACTGAAAAATCTCACAGAAATATTTTTATAAATTAATGAATACTGATACTTTACGACTCTGCTTTAGTCAAAAATAGCATGAATTATGTATATAAGTCAAATTATAGGAATAAAGACATTTCTGTATGTTACAGTCAGTAGAAAACTCCTTGGCCAATGCTTATCTTCCTTACAAAGTAATAAATGTCAAATAATTTACTTTAGATAGTAAATTATTTCATTAGGTCTTCGACATTGCAAGGGCCGTTTTGAACACCTTCCGCACCATTTGATTTCTCTGCAGTACTTGGACAAGACAACAACTACTACTACTATTTCATTAGAATTACT
Source organism: Trichonephila inaurata madagascariensis (assembly GCA_019973955.1). Taxonomy (NCBI): domain Eukaryota; kingdom Metazoa; phylum Arthropoda; class Arachnida; order Araneae; family Nephilidae; genus Trichonephila; species Trichonephila inaurata. The sequence goes on from BMAV01009736.1 coordinate 76,106, forward strand.
TATGAAATACAAAGAATAAAGCAAATAACTAATCTTGATATGTGTTTATATCACTCACAAAAAATTTTATGTTTGTCTTTTCAGGAAAAAAATGTTTTAAAGGAATGCATCATTAATGACTTTTAACAGTGAATCAGCCTCCAGCAAAACAGAGGATTAAAAGTTAATCGTAAATAAATGTCAATAATTCAAAACTAAAATGTTCAGAACTTGTATTTTGTACCAAGTATTCTAATAAAATATCTTTAAAGTGATCCAAATTTTTTTTAAAAAGAATACTAACTGTTCTTCCATGCATTTAACCCATTCCTTAGAATTTTAGAGCTTGCATCTCAAATTCTTAAACAGTCAAATTAAAAATCCAGCTAATGCAACAATTTTAAAAATAGATTACTGCTGCATCAGTATAAATAGTTGCAAAAGTTAGATAGACAAATCAGATTGCTACCAATAACAAAAAAGATTATTGCTACCAAATATATAATTAAAAATCTGAAATTTTCCTTATATTCCATACTTGATATATATGTTACCGGCAAAGTATGAAATCCGGCATTCTATAGAATGCCTAAAACTAGCCGGCAATGTATGAAATGATTCTTATTTCACACATTGCCTAGGCATTCTATAGAGTGCCTAATGATAAACTGGCAAAATATGAAATACATCTCTGATTCGTTTCGAATATTGTGTGGCAAGGTGCGAGATTTTTAATGCGTGCCTTAGGCTCAGAACTTATCAATTGAACAGTGTGGTTTGTTCAGGAGTGTAACAATACTCAATTTTACTTAAAATTGTTCAACAAAAAATTGTTTTTCTTCCTGCCCTGCATGAAAATGGAGAAGCAAGCTGTAGTTTTCGAGAAGGAATCATGGTCTATAGTAGGGGTCAGCAACCTATAGCATACTGTACAATTATCAGTGGCACTCAGCAGTTTGTGCCCTAAGAACTTGCTTAGAATTAAAGATATTCCTGGGCATGAAATTCCTCTTCTATGAGTTGCAATTGCTCATTCCAATGGAAGCGGTGCCCAGGCATTCTATACAATGCCTAGGCAAAGTATGAAATAATTCTTATATTTCATACTTTGCCTAAAAACATCAGGCATTCTATACAATGCCTAGGCATTCTATAGAATGCCGGCATTTCCTACTTTGCCGGTAACATATATACAGAAAATTCTAAATATGGTAGTATAAGGAAAGAAACAGAAACTACTTAAAAACTTATACTTTAATAGCATATAAAAATAACAATTCTCTAACATTTTCAAACATATTTTAATAAAAGTTTTCAATAAAAAAAAAGTAAATAAATAAAACATTTTTCCTGAAAATATCTATTTTATAAATCAAAAATTAAAACAAAATTAACAGAATTATAAAACAATTTTATTTTATAAAAAAAACTTAGGATTCTCTTTTTTTAAAAAAGTATTTAAAAAACAAAACAAAACAACAACAAAAAAAATAGGGGAGGGGAATAATCAATGAAATAAACAAATAGCAATACTTTAAGAACCATTTCAAAATAAAATTATTTCTCAATAAATTTAATTTTTTTGATTATATAAATTTTGTAATTTTTTTGTTCTTAATAATTTACTCAATAAAATTTTAAAGTGGCTGTTTACAGCAGAGGACTAGTTTCTCTCTCTCCGTGATTGACTTTTTCCCCCCTTAAAATTGTATTGTGATTTTCTCACTAAAATCTTAACATTTAGCACATTTAATAGAGTTACAATCATTTGGAATAAAGTTGCATTTGGGAGATGAAGTCTACTCTGTCGGCTGCAATAGACTAAAAATTGCTTCATAATCAACTTGTAGATCGTTCCTGGTTTTATAAAAAAATTAAAAATCATGGCATAAACTAGAAATATTCATTTGAAAAAATTTCTTTCTCACAGCCAATTTATCTCAAATTCTAAATTACCATAAAATCCAGCATATAACATGCACTTTTAACACAAAAGATTAGATCAAAATTTGCGGGTGCGCATTATATGCCGGGTATAAAAATGATAGCTTTAAAAATTAAAAAAAGAGGAGAGGATAAAAAAAAAATTAGGCTTCTATTTATATTGAAATACTGTTTATTTAAAAGAAATGATATTTTCTTTGAACTTAAAGGGTTGTAGTTCTAAAAGTATACTATTTCTTCAAAGTCTTGGTATGATACCTTGAATAAATGACTTCAAAACGTAAGAGCACTGCACACTCATATTTCAAGTACTTTGGAAAAAAGGGGGTGCACGTTATACAGTGAATATACTTTAAAATTAAAAATTGCAGTTTGAAAATATAGGTGTGCGTTATACACCTATGTGGAATATATGCTAGATTTTTATGGTAATTAATCAAACATTCTGAAATAAATTGACAAAATTGTAATTTTTTTTACTTTATACAAAAGAAAAACAGTCTTGTTAAGTTTTTGGCTTTATTACAAATCCTTAAGTAGTACAAGATAATACAACACTGTAAGTGAATTCTTAATTATCTTTATTTATTAAATGAAGTATCAAAAATTTAAACTAAAATATTTGCTAAATGCTTAGAAACCTTCATGGAACCTATCATTCCACTAACATAATAGTTAAATATTAATTACTGCACTATGTGGAATTGTTATGTTAACATGTATTTCCCACAATTATGACTCAAATACAAGCAAAATACTTACTCCACATCCACCACCACCTGTTTGAGTACAAACTACTTTTGTACATTCAGGATCTGGTAACAATCCTGCTCCACAACCAGGTTGAGGGCAGAGTACTCCACCGGCTTGAAGAAGACATTCTTCAGCACCAAAACGTTGATACCTAGAATACTATTTGGGGGAAAAATGGTTTAGTGGAAATTTATCATAAAACGAGAACACACAGCATAAATTTATCCAATATATAATTACCAGATGTTCATATTATTTTATATAAAAAGGCTAATTCATTAAGCAACAATTATTAAATATTTTATATTCTGTTTAATATGGGTGTTACCATTATAAACATACTAACGGAATCAAAATAATTTTAAAATTATTAATAAAATAATTTCAGAAAAATTATTCCAATGCCAGATTAATTAATAAAAAAAATCTTGCAACATATTTTGAAAAGCACACAGCAAAAAATATTTTTTCTCCTCACATGCATTTCTGTGTATTGTAATTAATTGAAGTAGCATTAATTAAATAATTTTTGCCATAGGAAAGAATCATTTTTAAATATGACTCTCATTGAAGAAATAATTGATATTTATAAAATACAATGCATATGACAGAAAAATATGCATAACCAAAAGAGGTAAAATTAAATGCTGAATATAATAAAACACATATGGAAATATAAATAATATCATCTATAGACAAATGAATGAAAAACAGATCATAAAGGATTTTATTTTTGAATATTGCACAGCTTGCAAAAAAGTAATAAAAGAAAAAAAGGGTTTTTTTTTAAAATCTTTTTTTAAACATAATTTACATTTTTATTGATTTTTTATTCAAATAATTAAATTACAGCTTTACTCATTTGTGAATATAATTATGTGGATTTGACAGTAATAATTGATTATGTTATGAAATGTACAAAATAATCTAATTCTCTCTAAATACCTCTGCCTTAAATTACGACATATAATTTTCCACATTATATTTCATTAGCTAAAAAGTTTAGTAATTCAAAGTTGTTGTATTCTGATTAGCAGAGATACAAAAAATAAATAATTCCTATAAATTAGTCCCCCCTGTTAACAGAGTGATATAATGTAATAATAAATGACATTAACTTAAAACACCAATAATATGTAAATGGCTAAATGATAAAAATAGATTAGAATCAAAGCTGCACTAGAAGCAACACAAGGTCTAATGTTGATGCATCTTGCAACTTTAAATCATACTAAAAAAAAACAAAAACAAGGATATCAAAAATGATCTCACACAAAAAATTATTAAGGTGAAAAAAATACTTTTCCAGATAAAAAGGAGCACTTCTTAGTACCTAAAGTAAATATTATTGACACACAAAACATAATCAGCAACAGTGATAAAAAATCTAATTTATAATGGAACTTTTAAAGAAATGCTTACATCAAATCCAAAAATCCACAAGTTGCATTATTTTTCAATTAAACATGTGGAATGAAATTTGATTTCTCTTGAATAAGAACATTTTCACTTAAGTATTACAAATGTTTACATGCCTCAAAATAGATACATTAGAAAAATTTAATCATGAATTATTTGGCAATTAACCCTCCAAGCGGTCTGCACGTAAAATTCCGCCATTCCAGAGATGCTTTTTCTGCCTTCAAGCACGATTCCCAAAAGCGGTCGAGCTGCATTCTTAAAAATACGGCTCAACCGCTTTTGAGAACCCCACCTGAAAGCAAAAAAATATGTGCTGTGCATTTCTGAAGCATCTCCAGAATGGCAAGACTTTAAGTGCAGACCGCTTAGAGGGTTAACTATGATATTGCCACATTGTATAATACCTTTCTAAAAAATTTACCTTTGCAACAGCAAAAAGAGAAAGAAAATAAGGAAGAGAAGAAATTGTTTTTGTTTACATAAAACAATATCACACAGCAACCAATGAAGAAATAATCATGTTGTTACATTAGAATTTTTGGCATAGAATTTTAGTAATATTGCATTAAATAAACAAAATTTCTAATAAAACTAAAAATATTTCTATTTTGAAGATTCTAATAGATAAAACAACCCACTGACACTTATATTTTTAAAACTGCTAATCTGCATTACATTTCATGTTATGTAGTGATACTATAAAAATATATTTAAATATTTTTTAAATGTTAGTTATATTTTTTGTGAGAAATTAAACTTTTTACAAATGCAACTCTTTTTAAGGAAAAAAACATAAAAATTTCAGACACATTTATTAATAAGTAAAAAATTCTAAAAGCAGTCGCATTTTCTTGAAAATTAAATTGACTTTGAATTCTTACAATAGCACATTATTGTACCAATATGAATATAAATCTTTTACAATAACTTGTATTAAAATACTCTAAAACATAAAGTAAAATAATACTTTAAATTACCTGCTCTTCTCCAAGAAGTTTGAAATGATGAGGTTCTTTAATTAATGAATCTGGGCAACCAGCTGAAAATTTTTTAAAACATTCTTAAATAACTGCAAAGCAAACAGGTCATTAATGCATATATTTTTCTTTGTATTGTAATGGATATAACTAATTCCATTTTAAAACTGCAGAGATAAAAAAAAAAAAAAAACCTAATTTTTTTTTAAAATTAAATTTTAGGTTATAAGCCAATAAATCATTTTCACACAAAATTCAAATTCCATATGTTATAAACATATTAAGAGAGCAGAATGCATTAAAATTAAACATTCAGCAATTAATGAATTTTTCCACCTTATTTTAATGATAAATAGTACAACAAAAGCCAAAACTTTTTAAATATTGCCTATATTTATGTATGTAAGGTGAATGTATATACATGTGTACCATCAGAAAAATTTAAAGTTTTAAGCTGAACTAAAACAAGTTAGTCAACACCCTTTTATTATTGCTTATTTTTAAAAGCTAATTAAAATAATGTTTTGCACACTCAAGAATAAAGTAAAAGTTTATATTTTGTTCTTATGTTTATTTTGCACATAGTGTATCTGTTTTAAAATCCAAAAATTTTTTTTCTCCTTCTCAACTCCTTTTTTATTTATTTTAATAATACCAGACACATATTTTTTAAAGAATATAGAAAAAAAAATTTATTTTTAAATTTGTTTTAGAAAAGAGGTACTTACATATTATCATGACCTATCGGCTACATTATATGAAACGAAACACATAATTGTCAATTTAGCGTATACGACAAATGCGAAATTGGGGTTGCCAACTTGGCTACCCCAATCGTAAGAACCAAAAAAATTAGAGTGCCTGTGTCAAAAATTATAACAAAATAAAATATCCATGACTCATACAACAATAAAAGCATCTGCATCAGCGCAGTTGTTTTTATAGCAGTACAAAAATTATACATTTATCTTTCATCAAATATCATTTTATATTTTAAAATATAGGTAAAATTTTTAAAGAAAACTAGAAGTATTTACAGAAGTTAATAAATAAAAACTTTGATTACCTGGACAATCGATTGAATATCCTATTGTTTTATCTTGTATGAATCTCCTTTCATTAAGACGACTTGAGCAATATAATCGAAAACATTCAATACAAATTACATGTTGATCAGCACATGGAAAAACAAGTACCATTGGACTGGAAATATTAAAATTATTTTAGATTTAACTTTTTTTAGTGAAAAGCGAAAATTATTTTACATCTATCTTAGTTGTGTTTCAAAACATTAACAGATTAAGCAAAATCTACATAATTAAAGAAAAAATACAAATTTTTAATTAAAAAATTAAATCCCAAAACATGTTAAAATGTTTCAATTAAATAGAATTATTTGAAATCAACACACAAACACAAAATAAATGCTTATCAAAAATTTTAAAATAAATAAATAATTATAAAGAACCCAAAGTATTTAATAATTGGAGTTATAACTCAAAACATACATAGCTTTGATTATTAAAAATAAAAAAAGACATTGGAGTAAAATATATTAAGAAAAAAAAATAATCAAAGCACAAATAATTTACATATAATAGTGTAACGACAACACACAAATAGAAATATGGCAAAAAAAAAAAATATTTGTAAAAAAAAATCCCATTTCTTAACTGGATTAAAACTATTTTTAAAAAAGTCCTTGCAATAGGCATTTTACTGAAAAATAATAATTGTTAATTAAAAATAACAGCTTAATGGTAATTAATATGTAATAGCATAATTTACAACCATAAATCAAGCAATATTCAGAAATGACACTTTAACCAGGTAAAAATTATTGCAAGAGGTATTTAATATATATATATATATATAAAAGTAATAAACACACATATAACATTTAACCTTACAATTTTCGTTTTAAGGCAAAGAATTTATTAAATTATTGTGGTCATTTCACTACGGCCTATACTGTTTAGCTGGAGGCCAGATGTATAGCAATTTACTATATGATTATTTATGTATAGATATATAGGGTATATATAAAAAAACAAATTAAGACAAACATTTTACATTTTTCAAGAATATTTCAAGGAATTTATTCAATCTATAGTTTTATATTATTTCCTTGCAAAAATTTAAAAACATGATAAAAGCATGTTTTCCTAAAATAATTGCACATTTTTTCATGATTTTAATATAAAGATTTTATATTTTTTTTTCTATAAAAGTAAATAGAAATAGTATCTCACCAATCAGTATAATAATTTTGCTAATCAAAGGATCATTATAGAATAATTTGTATACCTTAAAATTATATATATATCTCTTTTATAATTTAATAAAATAGAAAATTTTAGAAAATAAAGTACCTTTCCCCAGTACAGGCTATACATGGCACATTTTTGAAATTGTTTTTAATCAAATACAAAGGAACAGCTGAATCATCTGCAGATGATATGTGATTAGCACATTTAAAATAAAATTCAGCAACAGTACCATCACAATTTTCAGCTTGGCACAAACCATTTATTTGACCTGATATCAAAACATCATCCCAACAAGTGGGATCCTAGAAGTCAAAAATAAATAAACATAAATAAAAATTTCTTAAAGTTTACAACAAAATTAAGGTCTACTAAAAATTGTATGTTATAAAACCTCAAAATTGTCTACTGAATAAATTTTACTCATAAAAAATTTCAAGAAAATAATTCATTTCTTACTTTTTAAAAATAATATCTACTTTCTTGTGCATGTCTATCATTTATTTTTATGTTTTGAACAACTTTATTATCAATAACACTTAATCAGTTTTCATTAAAAATATGTATACAGTTCTAAAAAAGTATTCTTAAAAAAAGTTTCTTTTAAATACCTTAATAACCATTTAGGCAAACTAAAGAAATTTTTTTTAACTTGCACACATATAAAACATGAGATAAATGTGTGTGTGTGAATTTTGTTCACTAAAAAACAAACATATATATAATTTATTAAATTCATTAGTTTTCAACTATTTAGATTTCTCTATATTCAAACAATGAATTTTCTTTATTGTACGATGTTTTACTTTAAGATAACTTGTACATGAAATAATTTTATAGAAATAAATATTTAACTGACAAGAAAACAAATGTCATGGGTAAAATATTTCTAAATAAAATTTTATAGTTATTACAATTTTAAATACAAAAAAAAAAGAACAAAAAAAAGTTATATTTCCTAGCAAAAAAATTAAGTTTTGTAAAAAGTTACATTTATTTTCTGAAATTGAAATGCACATAAATATAATATTTTTACTAACTTGTTCAACTGTTAATGTTCCTTCCTTACAAGAAGAGCAACGAACTCGTAATTTTCCAGGGCATAAAGTATTACAAGGAGAATTGCAAAAGACGAAGAAATGACTCTTCTTTGAATTAGTTTTGACATCTAAAGATATTTTAAAAAGTTATTTAATATGTGTAAAGAAAGGGAATGTATAAAATAGAAAAGAGAACACACTATAGACTTTATACACCATTTATTATAATATATCAGACAAATAATTTTTAAAAAGGCATGCATTTAGCACATTCTTATAAATTAGATTCAACGATCGCGAAAATTAATTGTTTAGAACTTTTTGCTTATTAAATATTTATCTATATAAAGAACTCCTTACTTGTGGATAGAATATTTTTAACTTTATTTTGAGAGGAAGAAGTGTTATGAATCAATTTTAATATAGAACATTTTCAGTGAGTTCTATCTCCCATGGGAATTGATAGTAATGAGAAAGCCAATTTCTTAGCCAGAACTGCGGCTGAGGAGGGGGCGAGCCCTACTGGGTTTTTTACGTTCAGCAAATTATCCTCCCTTAAGAAGATCAAACTCAATGAACTTGGCAGAACTCCTCTTAGTCATCCTTGGTACTTCTGGAGGAATCCAGGAGGTTGTTGTTGTGTGTTTATTTCTGGGATACATACGAAAGATGTGAGGTAGATGAATAGAAACATATCACAGAAGAATACAGATTTTATTACAAACGATGATCCCAGCAAAGAACAGAAGAGGTAAGATGCTTTCCTTTCAAGATGGTAATCCATTTTAGGCTAAAGTCCAATTTCTTTTCCCGAAGACACATCCTTGCCTTAATCAGTATTCGAACCCGAACACAATCCAGGAGGTTAATTCAGGCTTATGCCTAGGAAATACCAGACTGCTTTTTCCTGTTTTGTGTGAGAGACCATATAAAAGTTCTCACTTTTCGTTGGGGTCAAAAGATATTTCCTGGTGTTATTCCGAGCTGGTCTCCCCTGCCCACATTTTGACTTGTTTGGATTTTATAAAGGACAAGGTCCTTCTGAATCATCTTCAGTTTTTAGAATTTCTAGAATTTTTCGGATTCAGGGAGATTGTCTGGCATTGCTAGACAATCTGGGATAAGAAACAATATAGAACATACAAATTAACATAAAATGTATTTAATTTTGAACAATATAAAAATAGGGAGATATTAAATTGCAAATTTATTTTAAATTAATCAAAATAATTATACAATAGTTAAGAAAAATTCATTTCAATTACAAAAATAAGAAAACGGGATTTAAAACAAAAATGAATAGTTTATTTTGTCACATATAGTGAAAATGTAATTTTTTTTTCATAAATAATTTATTAATACATATGTACATCAAATTACTCAAATCACCAAAATTAACTTTTTCTCTTTACCATTTTCTATTTCTCTATCATTTTCTTCACAACTGTCAGAACAAAATGGTGTTTGATTTAATGGACATTTTGCTTCAACAGAAATATCTAACTGTTTTTTCTTTTGTGGAACAGCATGAATTACACTCTGTTCTCCAACATCACAATCCTAGAAACAAATATAAAAACACAAATAAAAGTTATGTTATCTGAAATATATTGAATCTACAGATTTTTCAAACAATGATTCTTAAAAAAGAAATATAAGAACAAGAAGAACTTGTTTTATATTTTAAAACATTTCAAATGAAGAGAAATGGAAATAAGTGTTATACAAAGAATGCAGTCTTTAAAAATGAACAAAAAAAAAAAAAACTTTAAACTTTTTAATTTAAAACTTTTTTTTTCAAAAATCTGTATATATAAAATCCTCATGACCATTTTTTCAAATTAGAAAAATGTTGCCAAATGTTGTGTGTGATATATTCCATCAATAATAGAAAAACTTTAGATTCACAAACTGACGAATGTATGCGGCATCAGATTTACAGTGAAAATGATCCATTTCTTTTTTCCTAGAATCAAATTATGAAATTTGGAGCTTCCTAAAAAAGAGATAAGGAAAATGCACCACAAAATTATTTTTCAATTAAATTAAATAGAAAAATATATTATAATTTTGTTCCCAAAGGTACTTTTATGATGACAATACAAGAAAATGAGTGTCACAGATGGAACTTAAGTTTTTTAAATTCATGGAATAAATATAAATTTTATTTGTAAGCTGCTAAAAAATTATAACAACTTCATTAGATCAATCACTGCCCATCTGTTAAGTACTCTTTAGAGTAATGCAAAAATATGAAATAAATTATAAGCAAGCATTACCTGACAACATACAGTGAAACAAATGCTACTTATATTTGGTGCACTTTAAATGACGAAATGAACATGCAAACACAAAAGCAGAAAGATTGCTAAGAAAGAATTAATTCTACACTATAAAAAATTACACTAGACTGCAATTTAGTGACGAATTTAAAAATGCATTTAATCTTGCACAAAATGGTTTAAGTGTAGAATAGGGGGCCTCTAAGCAAAGCCAATTTTTGGCGATCAGTTGCCAAATTATTAAAAAATTTTCAGTCGCCAAACTACCTACAGGTAGCGATAGATGTTCCAAGAGTAATGAAGCGATGCTGAAAAAATGAAGTTGAATTCATTTCGGCAACTTGATAAACATTTCTAAATCTTAGGGACCTTGTATTCTACACTTTAAATAAACTTTGCTCACAAATATATATTGATCTAAATATAGTGAACATTATATTTGATATTTTGACCATCTTGGCAGGCCACTATTTGTCCATCCTAACTTATATGACCTCAAAATGCACCATTTTTTTAAATGGAAAAGTAGCTATTTAACAAATTCCAAATTGAAAAATTTAGAAAGTGTTTGTGATTATTTATGTAAGATTGTAACAAACATTTTCAATAACTGAAACATTATGCCAAAGCATTTTATTGCTTTCTAAAATTTAAGAAACTCATCTGACAAAACGATGAGTTTTAGCAAGAAAATATTAAAATAAATAAATATATGAATACCTGCAGTTTCACATTGTCATGCAATTCTTTTCCAGCAAAAATAATTCTTAATTCATCACTGTTTAAGCAAAGCGTAGAACCAACTGCTGTTTTCAAATCGTAAATTGTCCAACCGGATTCCAGATATACAGGTATCATAGTTTCAGGACCACATTTTACAAAAATTTTTAGTTTATCACTCTGCATATTACTTGATGTGTGAGTTGCAAAAAGACCAATAATCATTCGAAAGAAATTAATAATAGCATCAAGAACAAACATTAGTGCATGTTAGGGAAGTACAAAATAAAAATTATAATTCAGATATTAATTTTATATTCTCAATTCATTCAAACAGTTCATATTTCATGAAAAATTTTAATTCTTTTAATTTTAATGAAGACAATTGTCGTTTCAATTGCATTTTGAAACAATTACAAGCTCATCAAATAATAAATGCGTCAGTATAAAATTCTACAATCACATGTCGCACTTTTAGATTCGGAAAAAAAAAAGAAAATGCAAGATTTACAAACAGAAATTAAATTTTCTTGAGAACAAATCAAAACAACCGAAACTGTTAAAGAGAAATGATTGCTCGCAACCTTTCCACCAATCAGAAACAAGATCTTCTTCTGGAAGAAAAATAGATGAGGGAAGAGTAACATTTCGTTTGCCCGCCCTTTAACGACATGAATGAAAATAAATGTTTATGTTACCATTTTGTAAAATTTAAGGAAATTAAGAAATTTAACTTATTTCAATAGTTAATATTATTTAATACATGAACGCATGGGGTAAAAAAACTCTTTCTAAATAGCTTTTAACTCTGACAAACTCATCAAAACTGATTTTTCGTAACAGATTAAAAGTATTTTTAATGCTGCACATATTTGAATACAGATCTTTTAAAAAAACATATCATGATAAAACACTACAGAAATACTAATTATTTGTTAAAATACATGTTGAAGCCATAATTCGAAATTTGAATACAATTTTTTGAAAAATTTAATGATATCAAATTTTTTTTTAACTGTGATCTTTTTAACTGAGCAAAGTAGCCTTGAAGTTCGTAATTTTTTTCTGATTGCAATATTATGGAAAAAAATGAAAATCTGAACTATATTTGCGAACAATATTTCGGTTTTAATGAGCAGTGCATACTTCTGTTTATATTTTAGAGCACTGAAATGCCTGTTGTGTACAAAAACGTTTCAATGGCCGAATGTGTGAATTGCGGTATAGGTGAGTTTATTTACAAACATTTGTTATGAAATTTAATTTGAATAAAAATATCCTAGTATTAGAAAATCGTTCTTTTGCAATGTTTTAACATACATTTATTGCATTATATAAATTGGTTTTATAGCTTTGGTTACTGTTTTCATTTGTATGATAATCTGTCAAATTTTTACTATTCGAAGAATTCAAATGTGCGCATGCATTTCACGTGACATACATCAATTTTGACACTTGTACTGCTAAAAATGCAATTGTTATCTTTGCTAAAGCTGTTTGTCTCTGGGCGCATTTTCAAATTTTAGTGAAATATGAGTTTCTCCTTGCCATAATTGGTAATTTTTATGGCAAAGACTTAAATAGGTCGCCAAATTACTGATATATAATTGCCCAAAATTGGTGATATGTCCAAATGAGACATTCTACCATTATGGAAGACAAATGTTACCCTTTTTGAAAGAAAATTGTAGTTGCTTATGTAAAGGGAAAAAAATTAATGTTATGTACTTAAAATTTTATCAACTTGAAATAAATAAAGACTTACAATTCTTACAAAGAATTGCAATTCTTCTAAAAAGAGATAAATCTATTTAAAAATATCAAGAAAAATAAAAATTAATTTGATTTTCTGTTACCTTGTTATTGGCATAATTTCAAAAATGTGACATACAGGCTTTTAATGGCTAATAGTGTTTCAGTCTAAGAGAGACACTTAGCTTTGAAAACACAGGATATGCAGAGGGAGAAAGGTACTTGCATATTATTGCAACTGTGTTTGCAATATTATATGAAACGAAGCACATGACTGCTGATTCAGCTCATACGACAAATCAAGGTTGCCGACTTGGCAAGTTATCTTGAACATTGACATATTGTTGTAACAGTATGTAGGTACTGAAAAATTAATGACATAATGAAATGAATTTGGATAAGTATAGTAGAATTACATTAACGGTACTTGCGTCTTATCGTATTCATTAATAAATAGAAGCATTGCCCTCATACTTTGTAAAAGGGGGTTCAAGTGTAGTATAGGGGGGCCACTTGGCGCAGTCCTTTTTTTGGCGACTAAAACCAGTCACCAAGGTACTTTTTTCGGAATTATTTATTATTTATTTCAAAATGAATTCGATATCTCACCATGACATTTAGAAAAAATTCGCCAAATCCGAAGAAAAATCGCTAAATTCAAAGTGGCCCCCCTATACTACACTTGAACCGCAAATATTCACAAAAATATCTCATGTTTCCAAAAACCACGATACATGCTTATGATGCAGCATAATGTTCAAATAAAAAAGGGTTAAAAATTCAAAATAACTGCTTTTAATCAATAAGATTACTACAAAAACAAGTAATGGTCACATATTTAATCACAACTAGAACTCTTAAATGACATAAATTTTTAAAAAACATAAAATATTTAAAAATAGAGATAACCTATTAAAAAATAACAAGATTACCATAATATGTTATAACTCCCAACTTAGCGAATGTGGTTGCAGACTCGAGGCTGGTGTGTCGTGAGTTCAAGCCTTGTACAGCTGAAGAACTGCCGTGTAGAGGTGTAGATGCACGTTAAATCTATCGAGGCTGAAATGCTCACCTATTGATGCGGTATGAAAGTTAGAAATGGGGAGTCAGCTTTGATGTCATCCTCATTACTTGACCATGGTTCAAAATTATGCTGTCCATTGCCAATAGTCTTTGTTTAGCTTTAAAGTAAAATGTTAATATAACTCTTTCTCTTCCAACTTACCAAAATGTTCAACTATTTGAGGAGAAAATCTGTGGTATGATATGGAATTAGCACAGAAAGATGCAAAGCTGTGCAAAATCACATTACTGGCCTTATGCATCTTTTGCTGTATTAAATCAAATCAAGGTACTTGCCTATTATCGCAACAATCCCCAACTCTATTAATTACTCTCCAAGTTAGAAACCCATATTTCCTATGTGTTGTATACGTACAGAATTGACAACTATGTGCTGTTTCATATAATGTCACCAATGTAGTTGCGATAATATATAAGTATCAAAATATGCTGTATTTATTTCTATTTATAATTAAATAAAAATGAATAGTTAATTGAAAAAATTATTGCAAAATGCCATGATTTATGACCTATAATGGAAAAACCTCACATATGTTAAAACATGATCTTAAAGGTTGATTTGTCGAATCGGCCGCTTTTCACGCCAAGTGTTTTCTCGCTAAATCTGGTAACCCTTCTGAATTTGTTCTTCAGTGAAGGAGAAGTCGTGTTTGACAAAAACTCGCCAAATAAGCGATTTTTCTAAATTTGGCGGAGAAGCGGCCGATTCGACAATTTCACCATCTTAAATATAAGTTATTTTTTGGAAAACAAATTAATAAAATTTAGGACCTATATATATATATACTGTCAAATGAAAATAATATAGTGAAGTACTTCCAAAGCATCAAGGTTAGTCCATCAAAGAAAGAGTGTGTTAATAGGCACAATACATCTACCATAAAATCCGGCGTGTAATGCACACAGCGCAATTTTTAATTTTTAGATATAAGAAGAAAACTTAAATGTACGTGCATAATGCCTTTATGTTTTGAAGCCATTTTTTTTTAGGTATTACTCCAAGCTTTAGAAAGAATAGTACATTTCTAGAACTACAACCCTTTAAGTTCATACGGAATGTCATTTCTTTTAAATAAACAATATTTCAATATATGTAGAGGTCTAATTTTCTTCTATGCTCATCTTTTTTTATTTTTAAAGCTCTCATTTTTATTTAAATTTCAATCTTATTTTTGGTGTTTAAAATGCATGTTATACACCAGATTTTACAGTACTTTAAGAATAAACATGCAAATAATGCATTTGTTAGATTTTACATTTGCTTGAAATTGAACTTTTTGGTTAAAATAATGGAACTAAAGAGAAGAGATGTTAGCACACGATATTCAAAATTTTCATTAATTTATGGATGGGCTAATACTTAAGTAAACTGTGATTATTTCTGAAATTTTTTTCTTTTTTTGGGGGGTATTTGTATTATACTGTCAACCAATTTCACCAACTCAAAAAACATCGCCAAATATTGTCATTGTTAGTATTATTTTAGTATGTGTAAGAGAATACCATTGATGTAAAATCCTAGGAGAGCCCACATCCTTAGCGACATACCGAAAATGTGCCAAGCGAAACCAACAATGGTGGCAAGTGAATACAGAGAGATAAGGTGGATTCGTAATGAAAATATATGTAAACACTACAGAAATTAAATATTTAAGATAAAAAATATAAGAACAGCACTTACTTTCTTACTGCTGATCTTTTCCTAGTGGAGGGTACAGCGTAACATATTTTAAAAAAGCCTTGAAGGTTTTATCGCTAAGCGAATGATCATGTGAGTGCTGCCATATATATTCAGTGAGGCAATGGTCAAACAACCTTTCTGTGTGGCTGGTACGATTTCGAAGAAAGCGTTTTATTGTCGACCATGTTACATCATGCCGATCATTACATTTAGGACATTCATAACTCTAAGCAATCAACCCTTCCTTCATACACCATTCAGTCAATTCTTTCTTACCTCTCGTATTCAACAAAGTAAAAAATTCCAAGGTATATTCCTTCACACGCTCAGCCATACTTCCAGCCCGGTGCCCAACAACAAAATTAAATTTGAAATGCCTGCTGACAAAATACGAAAATTTCAGAAATAATTAGGTTTACCATATCTAGTGTATCAATGTAGGGTTACCAAGATGGCACAATTATCGCCAACCAAAATAATTCGCGCCAAGGGTGTGGACTCTCCTAGGACCGAACCTTGGAAATCCAGGAGGGGAGAGGGCAGCTCAGGTATCGTCTATGTCACTAGACCAAGGTTCCAAATTATTAAGCCCATCACCAGTAGCTTTCGTGTTGCTTTATAGTTTAAGGTTAATCAATACCTACTCACTAACAAAAATTAGTAGCATTAAAATGAGCTATTGGCTATAGGATATAGAGCATCAATACTCAACCTGCAGCCCATCAGGCCCTTTGAAGTGTCCCGGTGATGCCCGATTACTCTGAGAAATTCATTAATTTAAGAACAAAGTATTAAAAATTTGGCAAGAAATTCTTTCTGTCAAGAAATCAAATATACCAATTTTGCGTTTTGCTGTTGATGTCGTATGAGCTCGAATTGACATTTGTTTTCTACTTATAACTGTAACAGTTAGTTGCTACTCCACTGTTGTCTGTTATTACTATTTTATGAGTGAAAATAATTTTTAACTATCCCTCATGTCTTGCAAGTGAAAAATATTCGAAGAAATAGATTGTTTCAAGACAATCAGGAAGTTGATTTTTTTGTAGTGAAAAATAAGCATGGACCCATAATTGTTCTATTTGTTGTGAAAGTGTAGTATTTAAAAATACCAATGATTACTAGTCGTTCAATGATACTTTACCTCGAAGATCTCTTTCAAGAAGCGACAAAAAGGCTTTCTTGAAAATCTTTGCAATAGCAACAAAGTGTTTTGTCAGTGGTAATGTCAGAGCTGTAACAAATGCATTCTATGAAATTTGTTGTATTATTGGCAATCATATGAAACTGTTTACTGATGCAGAAATTGTAAATGAGTGTTTCTTAAAAGTTTCTCCAATTTAGTGTGTGATAAATTCAGTGACAAAAATAAAAAATTTTAAAAAGCAAAATAGGAGTTTTAATATTTTGATCACTTTCTATATTTAAAGTTTCCTATGTTATCTTGGTCTTAAAGTGTTTCTCCCCCCCTTAAGTTTCATGTAGTGGCTCAAGTGTAATAGCTATCTCATGTATGTGGTCCGGCAGAAAAAAACGATAGAGTATCCCTGATATAGAAGTTCAATTTTAATATTAATGTTGGAACATGTTTTGTTCAGAAATGCATCCTATTTAACACAGTTGCATGAAGACAACAGATAGTTTTAAAACCACGCTATGCATTTTCAATTCTAAATTTGTATGTTTAACTTGCATATTTTTCAGCATCATCAAATATATTGATTTTTATTGTATTATTTTTCTGCAGGTAATGAAGATTTAAGACAAGGCTTATTATCTCCTGGACCCATGCTTGCTGATATGTTTCTTCAAAGAATGCAAGATTTAAAGTGTGTTGATTTAAATTCATTGCCATCATCAAAGGAAGAAAATAGCAGTACGGTGCTATCATTTAATCAAAGAGATAATGGAGAACTGAGTTCTCCTACTGTTAATAACTTATCTAATACTGTAGAGCCATTACCCAAAGAATTAACTGATGATATTACTAATGACTGTAAAAGTCATAATGACATTGAAAAACAATCTGAGGAGGTTACTCCTAAAAACATTCAAGTGCCTTCAACTGAAAATTCTGTTTATTTTTTACCTGTAAACTACAATAAGAGAAATCCTTGGCGTAGAATTAGTGGCTTTCATACTTCTGGACATGTAAGTTTTCACAGTAATTCCTAGTCTTTTTTTTTTTTTTTTATAATGAAAATATTGTATCACTTTTTCATATTTTTTAAAAGACAAGGTTCAATTATATGTGCATTACCTTTAAAATGTGTTCCTTTTGCATTCTGTTTTGTTTAAATAATTTTTTTCGGAAGTAAATTACATTAAAGTTGTATGGTACGGTTGAATAGAAATACGGTTCTTACTTGTTATACCATCAACCAATTTTGCCATAGTAAAAGGCATTGATGATTTAAAAAGTGTTGTCATTATTATCATGTGATCCTATGTGTAAATGGCTTCCACTATTAGTTGCATATCACTGCATTTGGCAACATCTTTTGATTTGATGAAATTAGTTGACTTTATAATACACAAGTACCAGAAATACTATTTTATATGTATATTTAAGTTAATTATTGTATGTATAAATTTACATTAAGAATTACGTTATTTTATAAGAATAACTGTAGAACAAGTATTATAATCATGTGAATAAAACAGGATATTGTAGTAAAATGCTAAATTTTATCTAAATAATTTAACATGTTACATCATAACTTTTATTTGTTTTTTTTATTATTCTAACTGTCTGTAATCCTTTAAGAGGTAAAAGTTGTAACAAAGAAAACAACTCTATTAATAATAATATGTAGTAATTTTTTTAAAAAAATTTTAGCACTAAAACGGAAATTTTATAAGTTTTAAAATTCTTTTCCTAGAATGACGTGCTTGAGATCTTTAACAGTTATGTTTCTGCCTTGAGGTTAATACAAAAAAAAAAAACTTTTTGCTCTGTGATTATTTATTTCAAAATTTTTGAAATATGTTCTAAAATATATTAAAAATACTGAAAGTAAGGTTGTGGAAATTGAATCTTAACTCCCCAATTTTTTATTTTAAAGTATTCTTTGGTCATATTTAAGAAAATGCATAGAATTGTATAAAACAATATCTGCAACCTTAACACATATATTAACCTTTTTGGTTCAGTCCTAGGAGAGCCCACACCCTTGGCGCGAATTATTTTGGGTTGGCAATAATTGTGCCATCTTGGTAACCCTACTTTGATACACTAGATATGGTAAACCTAACTATTTCTGGAAATTTCGTATTTTGTCGGCAGGCATTTCGAATTTCGTTTTGTTTTGGCTAACCAGGCTGGAATGGTTGCGTGTGTGAAGGAATATATCAGAATTTTTTTACTCTGTTGAATGCGAAAGGTTAGAAAGAATTGATTGAATAGTGTATGAAGGAAGGATTGATTGCTTATAGTTATGAATGTCCTAAATGTAACGATCAGCATGATGTAACATGGTTGAAAATAAAACGCTTTCTTCGAAATTGCACCAGCCACGCCGAAGGTATGTTCGACCATTATCTCGCAGAATAAAAATGGCGGTGCTCGCACAATCATTCACTTAGCAATGAGACCTTCAAGACTTTTTTAAAATCTGTTGCTATGCTGTATATCGGAAAAGATCAGCAATAAGAAAGTAAGTGCTGTTTTTTAATTTTTTTTTTATCTTAAATGCTTAATTTCTGTGTTGTTTACATATATTTTCATTACACATCCACCTTATCTCTCTGTATTCACTTGCCGCCATTGTCGGTTTCGCTTGGCACCATCTCGTTCTGGTTTGGCGCTTTTTTTGGTTTGTCGCCAAGGGTGTGGGCTCTCCTAGGATTTTATCGATAAATTAAGGTTATATTAAAAATTTTAATTATTATAGGCAGTAGCGCACACAGGAATTTTTCAAGGGGGTAGTCCAGGGTCGTAAGTCCACTATTCTCGTATTATACTCCAGTACACCGCCCAACATATTCTTTTGATTTGTCGATATTTGGGAACAAAAAACAGTAAAAAAATAATTATTTATAACAAATACTGAATTAAATTTTCTGTACTACTTACGTAGGATTATAATCGATCGAAAAAAATCAAGGGCTCCGAGGACCCCCCCTTGTGTGTGCCACTGATTATAGGTAAAAGTATGAAATATAAAAAAAGATTAGTCTCATAATCGTTATTTAGTGTAGATTATATAACTTTTGTATGTATAATAATCATTAAATGTAGTATATAAATGTATTGATACAAGTAAATTTTTATTTTAAATGATGCCTTAAACAAGGTTTAATTTCTATCAGTTATCTGTTATAATTTTTAAAGGGATTTTAGGACTTATAAATGGATCCATCAATAAAATATTTTTTAAAAAAAATCTATTAGAAGTTTTTTTATTGATGTATGTGTAATTAATTTTTATGATGTTTTCAATTTTATCTTAAATTTTTAATACAATTTAAGAAGCTTAAAATGTAGCAATTTAGAACTGTAATATTAGAGTAATATAGTAGATATTGTAATATTTTTTTAATCATATGTCATTTTTAAAGCAATTTTTTTAAAATTTCAGGAACTTAGAAGTGCTACTTATCCTGCCCGATCCAGTGTCAAGAAGCTTCGATTTGCCCAAGCCAAGAAGCCTCTAAATTATTTGTATTCTTACTTTTCTGCTGAAATCATGGATTGTGATGATCAATGTAGTATTACAATTGGAGTTAGTCGGAAAGTAAGAAAGAATACAATTGTTGTAAAATGTCATGATGCAAACTAATTATTAAAACTTGTGTACTACTCTTCTTTTAAATCTGGAAATACTGCACAGTTTATAATTAAGCTAATTTTCTAACATATGGATGATAATGGGGTGATAATTTTCACTTAACTGTCAAAGAAAAGTGCCGAATCTGGAAAAAAAAATCATCTGTGTAAGGTCGAAATTTTTAAATATATATATATTTTTTAATTATCCAGACATTTAACTGCACAAATGTGTAGGTAAAAATATTTCTGTAATTTAAACTGGTTCAAAAGAGATTGCAAATTTTGTTCAACTTTGTGTCTGCTTTGCCATCCTAGTTCACTATAGAGTATCTAATACAGTGGCAAATGCTTCTTTGCCCACGAACATGTTAATAAAAATGCATTTTGTAAGTTTTTAATTCTGTTTTTAAATAAGGTTAACATTTTTCACTTGAACACAACTATATTATATGGTTCCACAATTGTATTATATAATGGGTTTCTCTCTCTATATATATATCATTGCTAGCTGTCAATGTTTCTATTGTCATAACTGCTCTTAAATTCTTTTCATGCATGTTATTCATGCTACATTCAAAATATATTAAAACTAGTTAATATAGTGGATCTAGGTGCCTCAAAATACATAGGTTCCTTGCAAATTGTTCAATGTATGTTCTATACTAAATAGAATACCAATGCAAAAATCAGATTTGTTTTCAAGCTTTAAAAAATATTCCTCACTTTTTTTTAAAAAATTTCATAGCTAGGTTAAATATTGATATAAAACTGCACAAATAAAAGGGCTTTATAATATTCTCTTTTAATATTATTAGTTGCTGTTAAATATGAAATAATATTCTTTTTTGTTAAAAATGCTTTCTTTTTTTGCAAAAACATCTTGAATTTCAGATTCTTGAATTTGGATTTAAAAAATTTTCATTTGTTAGCTTTTGTCTCAGAGATTCTGTATAATTTAAGTAACCTAAGTATAAATTAAGTAATTTACAATTTCGTATAAGCTAGTAGGACATGACATACATACTCAAATAAGATGTGTGTTCTTAAAGGCTTGTCTTCGATAGCAAGTTAATCTGTTGAAGCTCAAAGGGGTGTGGTAATTTGGAGAGGGCGTGTGAGTTTAGGTGTCATCCTTATCACACTTGTGACTGAGGTGCAAAATTACGAGGTCTGTCACCTCTAGCCTTCATGTTGCTTTATAGTACAACATTAATAATTACTCATTCACTCCATTATAAGTTTTTTCAATTCTTGTTGAATGAAACCAGTTTGTATTGTGTTTATATCTATAAACACAATACAAAGTTAGAAGTTCATTTATTTCAGTTTTATAAATGAAATTAAAAAAGGAAAAACTTGTTTTAAAACTGCATTTATCTTTGTCTTTTTATGTGTTGAAAGCAAAGATGTTATGTTTTATGCTGATAATATTTCATTAAAATGGTATGATTTTTAGGATTATCCAAGTAAGATTGCACCTGGTAAAACAGCAGGCTCAATAGGTTACTTTTCAGGTAATTACCAATGCTATTTAATTTGTTCCCCTTCAAAGAGAATGTTTTCCTTTCTTTTGAGATATTAATTTTTTGTGTTTATACTAATATGATTGTTTTGAATCATTTATAGATACTGGTTCCATTTCTTTTCGTGATTCTGTACAGTTAGATGGGCCACAATTTTCAAAAGGTACCTTGGTTATTTCTCTAAAATATACTGTTAAAATGATTTGTTTTGATGACGATGCATGATTGGTTTTTATAACATGTAAATCAGGGGTCAGCAAACTATGGCATGTGTGCCACATGTGGCACTCTGCATTACTCTACAAATTTTTCAATATTTGAGTGGATGGAAGATAATTTTGTAATGGACCTTATTTGACACACAGTTACGGAATTAAAAAACTAAAAGATAACTCCAAAGATAAATTTACAGCTATTTTGTAAATTGTTGGAGAGATTTAATCGTTTGAAGAGAGAAAATTACATGTGCTGTGCTTTCGGTTCTACATGTGTAAGTAAAAACTCTTTCCTCATATGAAAAATATTTTGAGCCCACTAAGAAAAAAGTACTTTATGTACGATTTTCATCTTTTTTATTTTTGTTGAAGGAATAGTTATATTTTATGTTGTTTATTTTTATGTGAAGAAATATCTTTAAGTGATACAAAATTAATGTATGATAAAATCGTAAATCTATATTATTGACATATATTCTCTCACTCTGTATGCATTTTCATGAGAATCAAACATGTCCTATTGAGTGGCATGCTGAATCATTGGTAGATTGGTTTGGCATGTGCCAGAGCTAAAAGGTTGCTGACCCATGAGTTTAAGTCATTGTTATAAAGTAAAAACTCTGTTATATATCTCGTAGCCTATCACGCATTTTTAACTTTTTACTATTATGGTGTTCAAAATCGAGAGAATATTTGATGCTGGTGTTAAGCTATCAGGATCAGGTACAATTTGTAATTTTGGTGACTTCTTCAAGAATGTACTTAGCATTGTTTCTGTTGAGCACCTCCAGGCACAGGAGCTGAAGCATGTTAAATCTGTTAAGGCTCAAAATCCTCATGTTGGATGTATGGTAGAAAGTTTTGTAAATGTCATCCTTGTCACTTAATTATGGTTTCAGATTTATTTCTCTAATAGCCTCAATATTTAATCCATCAACAAATTTTAATAAATGATTGTCATAAGCACTTTTTTTAACATTTAAATAATTTTTCTTAATGTACAGAAAACATTATCGAGTAGGGAAAAAAATTACCTGTAATATTGCACCATTTTTTAACTCGTTCAGGACCAGGCAAGTTTTTCTTTTAAGCCTGGCTCCATTTAAAAAGTCATTTAAATTCATTACTGTAATAAAATACACCAAAATTTTTGTAGTTTGTAATCATTCTAAATTCCATGAGTTCCAAATTCAGGTCACGCTAGTGTGATTATGGGACTCATAATGGAGAAAACGCCATCTCGCATATGATACTGTGTTCCCTGAAGTGATCACATATTGATCATTATGGTCTTGAAGGGGTTCATATAATTCCTTTTCATAAGTGCTGTTGTAATTTCAACAAATTTCTAGGTCTTAAATTCATGTTTATTTTGTTGAAATTTTAAGTGCATTTTGTTTCTTAAATGTAATAGTTGTATAGAGCTAGTAATAAATTTTCGGTGCAATACAAAAGAAAAGGCAGTTTTTTTTATGAGTAAAATATTTGCTTAATCATTTAACATTTTATTAGCATTTCTATTTTATGTTATGCCTTCTATGCAATTAACTAAAAAGGTATTTTTAAAGTATAGATATAACATTTAACACATTGTTAACTGACAGTTTTATACACAGAAACTATTTCCTGTCACTGTATTATTTTGTAATGTGGAAATTAAATAATCTAAATAAACTTTATTGACACAATGAATTAAGGTTAAACTTTTAACATATTGGTATGTATAGTTGTTAATATTTTTTTTAGGGTTTTACACTCTATGGTAATCACCTGTGTGTAATGATGCACTCAAAGATTTGGAAATACATTGACAATCACTTAACAGGAAACTGAAAGACTGAAATATTTTTTCTTGTTAAAAGGGTGATGCAAAAAAATAAACATTTATCTACAAAATTAAGTTTGTTTCAGTACACTTTATTTACATTGATATGTATATATATATGCATGTATTAAAAAAAGAATCGTAACAACTTAAAATAATTTAATACAAAATTTTCAAGTTTTTTTGAAAAACAAAACATTTATTGAGTCTTTGGGAAAAAAACCTGATATTTTTCTTTGCATTATTTTTTTAGCATCAAATTGTTCAATATCATCCATTTTGTTATTCATTTCACCATTGGAATGTGCATTTAAATAACTGTGCATACTTTTCACGATGTTCCTCATTTTGGATGATGTGGGAACAGGAGCTGATTATTCATTTCATTTTCGTCATCACAATCCAATCAATGATACTTTTTGAGGTTTGAATAACCCCAAAATGTCTGTCTATCTTAATTAGTTCTGTATGCATATCATCATTATCATCTAATTCAATGAATTCTTCCAATGATACAGTAGGACAGTCTAATTCGACTGGTATTTTCTTTATTTCAATCTTTTCCAGAAGGGAAATGGTTTCATGTTAAGAGAAGAAAAACTGCAGGAAAATACATAGTAGTTTGTAGGGACTGTTATATTATTTTGTGTTACCGAAATTTTTTCTTAAGCGTTTTTGCATTAAACATTTAACTGTATATCTCTTACCCTGGATTTCATAAATTTAAATTGATAATTTGCAAGGCCATATTTGAATTAACTTGTGATAGGTCAACAATGTTTAGGTATGAAAGCATGAGTTGGTTCATGACCATGAACAATGTGTCAGAAAATATGGAAAGAATGTACTTTTTCTTTTTAATTGTGTGTGTGTATATAATTTAAAAAATTATATTATATACTTTAAAAACTATTACATAAGTTTTTTAATCAGATATTACAGAAATAATATCGATATAAATTTTGTCAAAAATCAAAATAATGGTAATTGATTTCTAACTATAGCTAAGATATTCCAATTTTTAAGTTATTTTGAAGTTTGACTTGAAAAGACTGACTGTGTTTTAATTATAGATTTTAAAAGATGATTTCAGGACATTTTCTAAACATATCTTTTTATACTGAGCTAAATCATTGTGTCACCTGTATGGTGCTCAAAGCTATGGTAATGACTGGCGTCACTTAGCACTTTGCCATGATGAATTTCATGGGCCTTTGCCGATCAGGTGGCATTAGTAACAACAACAACATTCCTTTTTATTGATACATAAGTAAATCAATTGTAATATTTCAAGAGAAGAACATTATTTGTTCATGTTTTATATTGAACATTCTGTGCTGTTTTGTGAAACTAAGCATTCTTTCAGGTGATACAATAGGTTGTGGTATAATTTATCCTTCACATTACAAACGATATGCTGACTTATCTACTGATGACAACAGTGATGGCATGACTGATGTTGTTCTGACTTCACTATTAAATAAACGATCCATGGACTTTGTATGTAATGTTTTGAATCTCAATGCGCAAATAGCTGAAGCTTCATCCAATGACGATAGTGCATGCAGTGAATCTAAAACAGGAAGTGAGGAATCTGATTATTACAATGAAAATTTTGTTGAGAGTCGAACACAAGTTGAGGTAAGTAGATTTTTTTTTAAAATGAGAGTATTAATTTAAATGATTAAATTACTTTTAAGTTTCTTATGTGAAGTGATACAAACACACAAGACTTGCTGAAATTTATAAAATGGTATTTTTAAAGTGTATAATATTGATATCTTTATCATAATTATTTGTTCAATGATTGGTATATACTAATTTAAATTCTGTTTAAACTGTCACAGTGTTTCTCGACTTTATTTCATCTGTAATGTACAATTTATTACTTGAGCATATTAGTTAGAATTAATCACTTTAATCTTGCTCACAGTATAAGAGAGAAATACCTAACATTCACACATAGGAAAAGATAAATTAAACTAATATTGATTCTAATAAAAACTTATTTATTTTAAAAGTTTTACTTCTCAATTACTCTACCCATATACTTATCTGGTTGTAGTCAGGTTAGTAGTTTATTATTTCTTGGATATAATCTGGAAAAACTGCCTTATATAAAAATACATTGTTTTAAAATGCTGTAAAATTTTTCTATTATAATTAATGCTTTTTTATTAACTAAATTGTACATAAATCTCATTGAAACTGACAATGAAATAAATTATTTCAATTATGATGATTTTATGTTATTTGCAAAATCTTTGTTATTGTATTATGTAACTTCATGTAAATTTAAGTGAATTTTAAATAAAAAGAAAAGTACTTCAAAAAAGTCATTTTAAATACTTTAACTATTGGATAAAAAAGAATATTCTGTTTCATAGTTTTGTTTTAGATTAACATGCAATCTATTAAAAATTCTCAGGAAAAATTGTTTTTAAACTTGAAGTAGAGCATGTTGCAAACTAAATTAGATAATGTGAAATCTGGTGTATAACACTCACCTATACCTGATGAAACCTGAAATGTACACGTGCTGTGCTCTTATGTTTTGAAGTCAGGTATTGGAGGTATTTTTCCAAGCTCTTGAAAAAATAGTATATTTCTAGAACTAAAACCCTTTAAGTTCCTAAGAAATGTTATTTCTTTTAAATTAACAGTATTTCAATGTATGTAGAAGTCTTAATTTTTTGCTATGCTCATTTTTTCTATTATTTTTAAAGCTCTCCTTTTTATACCCGGTGTATAACGGGCACTCCTAAATTTCATGCTTTTTTGTATTGAAAGTGTGCATTGTACATGAGATTTTACAGTAATTCTAATTTTTAAAATTGGAAGTTTAATTTTTTTTCTAATTGAAAATTATTTTTATGTGAAAATGTTTAGAAGAATCACTTTTTAATCTTTCTAGTGAATCAGTGACTTTAGAAAAAGAGAAAAATCTTATTTTGTATTGTAACTCTTATTGTCTGATATTAAATTAAGTGCAATTTTTTTGCTCTCTCCTTAGGTTTATTTCACGTATAATATGCAAGTGATTGGAAAAGTGTTGTCACATATTCCTATAGGCGGCTTTTATCCTACATTGCACGTATTCTCAACAAGTGCAATGTTGATGAAAGTTGATTTGAATCCACCTACTTCTTAGCAAATTGTTGATTTCATTTTACCTTTCCCCACCAGTTTCTATTATCTTTGTACATAATAAATGCAATTAATTGTGAAAGGGATGTTTGTGCTGCATAATAGGGTAGCATTTTAGATCTTGATTAAGTTAAATGTATATTTTCTTATGTGTTTAACTTATTACTGTTAATGTTATCATACACTTTTTGTTAAGCTTACTTGTTCCTATGAAGTATAAGGAAATGAACTTACCTATTTAGTAACAGTGTGTATTATATTGTGAAGGTAATTGGTTTTTATTTAGAGTGAGTTTTAAGGGATTGAAGCTTATTTTAAAAAAAAATGAAGGAAGTACTGAGGTATTTTAAATATTTGCTTGTGAAACTTGGAATGATGAATTACAGATTATAGTACATATTCATTTTAACAAATCTCAAATGTATTTAGTTTAATATAAAATTTAAAAATGTTTCAAAACAGATAACAAATCAGAAGAAAAAAAATTGTATGGTTTTCATAATAAACAAGTTGGGTGAAACAGGGCCGCCTTTGTTTTCTGTAATCAGAGATGTCTAAATTTTTTTTCTGTATGTGCATTCTCTATTAATTATATAATTGGCAAGGTTTTTAGCAATTTAACCAAAACATTTCCTTTCATATTAAGAGCACTTACGATAATGAACCATGATTTGCTTAAATAAAATAAACTGTGTAATATTTTATTTCAAGAACTATTCTGTATCAGTTAATATAATTTTTATTTGATAGTTATTAGTATTGTAAAAATATTTTCCCATTATATTCAAATGATATTGTTACTTTGAATATATATATATAATTTTTGAAAAGTTTCAATTTCCATAAATGAAATTATATGTTTAACAAGTTTTTTGAGATACAGAACTTATATTTTTAAAAGCAATGGCTTGTCTGCTTATCTTCTGTTTTTATGCAAAATTTATTACGCAAAAAATAATCTCTTTTTTTTGGGAAGTTAGATCATTTCCTTTTAAAAAAATTTTTTTCTTAAATATAGCATATTTAATTATTCTAAATTTTAGTGTGTTAGTATTCCACTGAATTTAAAATTATAGAGGTTTGTTAAAATGTTTGTTTTCTATATTTTGTAGTTTTCCTGACTAAACATTAATAAAGGTATAAAACATAAGCTTATAATTATGTTTTTTTATACATTTTGCAAACATAACAAAATTAGTCTGTTATTCAAATTATAGTTAATTATTTATAAGTGTTTATATATTGATATTTCATTTAAATATGTATTGGATGATGTTATGGATAACTTTTCAAAATAAGAATTAAAAATATTTGAGATATGTATCTGTTCTGTTTGATAATGCTTTAGTTTTATTTTGAACAATTTGTAAAACTGTTGAAAAGTTAAAACACTTTTCAAACTTTTTTCCTTTATTAAACATACGTTTAGTTGCATTGTAGAATGTGCTTGAATATTTTTTAACTAACATGAGAAGTTCTATTAAATGCATTCATTTATGTTTATACTTGCTGAGAAATTTGTATAATGTTGAGTTCTCGATAAAAAAGTTAATTATGAGAAAAATGTTATACATAAATGCTTGAAAGATTTTCTGTGTTTAAAACAAAGCTTTGGGTTCTATACGAGTAGATGACTTGAGACAAGTATTTCACTTCTATAGACAATCTTTGCAAAGTACCTTTCAAACATACATATGGAAATAGTAAAATGTGTAAATCAGATATTTTCATACATTTTAAATTAAAAGTAGCATCAATTATAAATGACACTGTATTGCAGATGTTTCACGTACATTATATAGTTACATCCTATTTTATTATAGACCTAGTAGAGCTATACCTTTATTTTAAATGACTATTTTTCATCTGTGATCTGATTTAAACCTCATCACAGTACTACCTACATATTTGTGTTTTTGTATATTAAGCTCAGTAGAATTATAAAATTTATAAATTGCTGCACTAGTATGCTCAACAAAGCAATATTTCTACAATCAGCATGTAAATAAGTATCATTTTAAGACATTGGATTTAATCCAAGCAATAAATATTCATTAATTTATTGAAACATTTTTATTATTGTTGGATGAACTTGGAAATGCATATTTTTATAAATACCTTTCTATACTAGGCCACAATGTATGCATTTTGGTGCAAGCTTTTTTATATTTATACTTGCAATTTTTTGTTATTTATTGGTTAATGCAAATCTATTGCACCTCCTATGGAATATTTTTGCACAATATTGACAAACATGTTTGAAAGCTTGACTTCATACTGGGCTACTTTGTTCAAATGTATATGCTTATTTTATTAATATCTAACCAGTTATACTAGCGT
Source organism: Trichonephila inaurata madagascariensis (assembly GCA_019973955.1). Lineage (NCBI taxonomy): Eukaryota > Metazoa > Arthropoda > Arachnida > Araneae > Nephilidae > Trichonephila > Trichonephila inaurata. The sequence continues at coordinate 105,830 of BMAV01009736.1, forward strand.
AATACAATATTGTTAATTTTTATCTTGTGTTAAAAACTATGACTTAAAAGTTCCATAATTGTTACATCACTTCCTCCATTGTTGTTCCTTTTTATTATGTAACTCAAGTGTGTGATCACTAAAGATTTGTGAATTTTTATCTTGGAGGGTAAAAATAAAAAACTGTTTATACTTTTGCACTAAAACCTAACTGTTTGTCTACCCTTCCTATGAAATTTAAGGGGGAAAAGACATTTTTATGTGATAATATCAAAAGTAACTTGTATTCAGATTTTTACAATTTGTTTTTCCTCCATTAATGAATGCATATATATATAAATGTTATCTTTACTAAAAAGTTAACTCTTTTTTACCTGTAATGAGCCTGAAAAAAATAAAAATTGGTATTTATTATAATTTGTGACTGCTATTAATTTTCTTTTTTAGTGTTTTTTCCTGGACGTATTTTGAATTTATTTTTTTACACACTGCTTTATGTTTATTACAAACTGACACATTTTTTAATGTAGTTTATTTTTTGTGTATTATGCATATCCATGTATTTTTTTATTTGTATTGGTGCTGTGAATAGTGTATTATACCATTGCAGGCCTAGTACATTCCCCAAAAGCTGATATCTTTTTAGTGCTGTACCATAAGATAGGCCGCGTTAGCCGAGTGGTCAAAGTGTCGGATCGTGGCTAGCCTTGCCACGAGTTCGAGCCCGGTACCACTAAGGACCTGCCGCGTAGGGGAGCAATGCATGTTATATCTGTTGAGAGCTCAAAATCCTCCCATTGGTGTGGTAGTAAGGAGAAGGGGGTGCCAGCTCAGGTATCGTCCATGTCACTTGACCATGATTCAAAATTGCGTGGTCTGTCACCAAAAACCCTCATGTAGCTGAACAATGTAATGTTAATATTCACTCACTCATTCACTGTACCATATAGATGGTATACCAATAGCCACAAGTAATTTTGACAACCAGTTTTCCACCCCAGAGAGCAACCTGAGCTTTGACAATGCAAAACCGTACTAGGAATTTAATTTTGCTGAGAGCAGTCAGGCCAAACAGGCTCTTAAAGAATCTTTTAAATGCTGACATATGACATGGATGCTGTTGATTTTTTACTTCATGAAAATCCACTGACTTGGATCAGGGTCGAACCTTCAAACTTGGGCGTGCATGGCCAGTGCCAAATTAACTATGCCATCCAGCCTGTTGCATATCCATGTATAGAGTTAAAAAAAACCCTTTTTCTATTTTTATCAAAGTTGAGCAAACTTGGTATTTAACTAAATTATATTAATCATGTTTTCCAAATGTATTGATTCATCTATTTTAGGCTATCAGAAATATTTACTTATAACTATTTTTGAAATAGACCAAAAATTAACCACTTACCCTTCATACCTTATAATTAACCCCTTAACTGTTGAGGAAAAGTTGCAGAATTCGCTCCCTGGTACTACTCTTTTTCACACAAGTGCATGCAGTGTATTGATGTAGGAAAAAAAGGCATAAATAAGTAAATCCTTCACAAACTGTCAAAATTATTGGATTGTAAAGCCTTCAGAAAAGTTTTACAGATAACAGTGAAATGCAAAGGTTTGTAATTCAGAATGGTGGATATAGATATATGCCAGGCTTAATTAACGTAACATTTGAGCGAGGCATATATATACTCACCATCCACACTTAAGGGGTTAAAAAAAAGTTTCTAAATCATTTGGCATAATTTTAACAAAGGGATTGGCTTGGCTGCCAATAAATTGGTTACTTAATCACTTCAATCTTTTTATGTCACTATGAATACCTGCTTTTACCAATAATGAACTTAATTTTAAAAATATATTATACCAGTGAACAATATCTTTTGTTTTATTCGATTGAAATATTTTTTTATAAATAATGTAGCCCACACATTGGTGGCTAAAACAGTTTTATGCATAGAAGGTATTGTTTTTTTCAACAGGAATCCCATTTTTAGTGTACAAATACTTCTTACTCTTTCTGCTTATGCCACTTTTAGGAAGGCAAGTTGCCTGTTTATTTGATATGTGTTCCCAAATACAAAAATGTATATCTTTAATTTTATATTACTTATTGTTTTACTGTCTCGGAAACCGTCCTCGCTTGGGAGGCTCACGTTTTTATTGTATCTATATATCTTTACCCTGTCTTTGGACACCATTCTCACTTAGGATGCCGACGCATAGCTTGAACCTATCTTTGAAACCGTCCTCGTTCGGGATGCCCATGTTTCTATTGTATCCGTATACCTTTACCTTGTCTGTGAACACCATTCTCATTTAGGATGCGTACACATAGCCTTACCCCGTCTTAGGAAACCGTCCTTTCTTAGGATGCTGCCGCATAGCTTTACCTTGTCTACAGGCATCGTCTTCATTTAGGAAGCTGACGTTTTTATTGTGTCCACATAGCATTACCCTGCCTTCGGGCACCGTTTTCGCTTATGAAGCTGACTTTTTTATTGCTTAGACATCGCTTTACTTTGTTTTCAAATATTGTTTGTGAATGAATTATTGAATTATTTTGCGCTCATTTTATTTATAAAAGATATGCTTGTTATCATTCAGTAAATAAAGTGTAAGGATTCGCTGCAGTAACCATGTTTTATAAAAAGATCTTAGTGTTAGTGTCTTCTAATTTTCTATTTTTATTCATTTATCTTTTTTGCATTCTAAATTTTAAATCACTTTCAAATAATAATTCCCCAATTTAGTATTAATTTTCTTTTACATATTTCGCAAAAATATTATGCTTGAGTAATATTTGGAGTAAAATTTTAAAATTGCATTTTTCCCTTCGAATTTTAAAAACCACTTTTTATTTAAGCTGTTTACTGGCATCAATATCATATCTGTTTTTAGAAATATAATAAAAACAGACATGATATTAATGCCAGTAAAAATTTTTTCCTTTTTGACTTTTTTCAAATAATTTGATAGAAAAATTTTATTGTTCAACTTGTGAAACTTTATTTGCGTTAATTTAATATGGGATATTTTTGTAAGCTGAGATTCTTAAATTTTACTTAAAGGGAAAAATCTACATTTTCTTTTATAAACCACATTTAAATCTAAATTGTAAAATCTATTTTTTTTTCATTTTCAAAGTTCGTTAAAAATTAAAATATAAACAGTGGCCCTCAAATGTATTCCTACACTTTCAATTTTCTAAAAAGATAATATTTTTGACTAATAAAAATCAATATACTGGAATTAAGTTATAGAAAATTCAATATTGACAGAAAATTGGTTGGAATGACAGCAAATAAAACATTTTTGGTTCAGACAGGAGTATAATAGTTCGGAGAAGAATAAATGAGGAATTTAATCCTAAGAATTTAGTTGGAACAGTAATGCATGAGGGTGAATATCTTGTGTGTGTCGGGGAGGGGGGGATGTAAATCGGCCAGATTCTGAAAACACCTTCTAAATAGTCCGATTTAAGCCTAGTAGAACATGTTTGGTGAGAATTTGAATTAAAAGAAACAGGACATTTTAAAACAAAATGTGAAGTAAAAACAATAATCACAGAAGAATGGAGAATATCGATAAAGGAATTACAAAAAAAAAAGGGATGAAATTTATACTAAGACGTTTAAAAGTTGCTGTGGTTGCTAAAAGATATCCTACAAATTACTAAATTAAGAAAAAATACAATCAAATTACAATACAAAAAATACAAATACATAATACAAAAATACAATTATGTTCAGATTTGTCGTAAGTGTATGATGAATTTCATGGCGTAATTTTTTAGGAGTTTTTGATGATTAATTTTTCAAAATAATAGTTGTATAATATGTTATAAAAATTGATAATGTCCTTCTAATAAGAAAAAGTTACAGATATTATTTTAAAAATTACAATTCCGATACATTAATTTTTATTCATCGAAAATATTTATTTTTTAAAAAAATTGTAAGTGTGCGAACACTTTTGAGAAATACTGCATATAAAGGGGGAAATAGTACCACATAAAGGTAATCGAACACTAATTTTCGAATTTTGATTCTCATATTTTTATTCAAAGTTATTAAATATTAATATATTTAGCATCTTTTTTTCAATTCCTACTGTTAGCTCGCACTGTCTATATAATTTATTTATTTATATATTTGTATATTTATTTATCTTGGTGGAATTTTCAATCGTTAATAAAATACATTTTAAAGCGCTGAATTGAGCTGAAATTTTATATACAGGATCATTTTGGATGACAATACAATAATTTAATTATAATTAATAAAAATTAATTGATTAAAACTAATTATTTAAAAAATTACAAATACAGCAACGTTGGCGACTTAATGACCCTTTTGGCGACGTGTCAAAACTTGAAAAGGTTTTTTTTCTCACGTGTTAAAGCATTTAGTTGGACTGGAATTAAAAGGACACACAATACGATACTTTAATGATAATTAAAAAAACTAATTACCACTTAATGTTGTGATTCTGTCCTATGTATATACATATTTATATAAATTGTAACTTTAATAAAAAGTAGCTAAAATAAAAATTTTCTTTGTTGATCTAAGTAGGAATTGACTTAAAAACTATTTTTTTATATTACTTGTTTTATTGTTGTGTTCAGTTGATGTTTAAAGTATCGTTTGAGGGTAATTTTATTTGCTTACGAAGCAAAAATATACTGCTTAATGAAGAAAGGAAAGAACAAATGCAATTCAATTTTTTATTTTTAGTATAAAAGTGAGATAACACCTGTTTGTGTGTGCAAAGTTAGTAATTTTATACAGCTGAACTGCTTGCTGTTTGTTTATAAAGCGCTTTTGAGAAAGGAAAATAGAATTTATAGCAATAGTAAAATTGTCCGTCCTATAAAGCTAATTCGAAACAAGTAATATAAAAAAACTTTTTTTAAGTCAATTCCTACTTAGGTCAACAAAGAAAAATGTTATTTTAGTTATTTTTTATTAAATAGTTACAATTAATATAAAAATATGCACATATGACAGAATCACAATATTAAGTAGCAAAATAGAAAGCGATTTTGCATTCTATATATGGTGTTGGACCATTATTATTGTTCGTTACTATTTTTATTCATTCATATAAATCCCATTCTCGGAAATTAGTCCATCCCAGGTAGGATTCGAACCCACGATATTTGGACTAGAAGCCCAACGCGCTATCCATTGCTCTACAATGAGGGCACACGAGGGATTTTCCCTTTTATATAGGATGGTGAACTATTATATTTGTTACTATTTATTCATCAATTAAGTTTAACTAGTGAATTACTATTTGAAAAACTGTAATAACATTGAGTGTGTCATCCACTACAAGTTTAAAAAGATGTATTTGAACTTGAATGGATGAATAGAAAGTATTTTATTAACGATTGAAATTTTGAACAAGATATATATATATATATATATATATATATATGGGAAGAGAGTGAACTATATAATAGTAGGAATTGATAAAGAAAAGATTTATAGTGTTGAAAGAAATGAGAAGAATCTACTAAATTCTACTAAAAATTTCTATACTATTCAATCAATAATTTTCCTTTTTAATTTCGCCTCAAAACACTGGATAAGTACTCAGATCAGATGGTTTAAAAGGAAATTCTGCGAAAAGTAAGTTTGTGTGAAACCAAGAAATAGAAACTTATGACTTAGACCCCCCAAGTCAATGATAAGGCAACTTATATTTTATTGGAATCGTATGTTTTTGCACATGAGAGCCTATTTCCCATTTTCGATTCTAATAAGCATAAAAATAAATAGAGAAAGAAAAAAAAAAGGAAGCTTAATCATATCTGTTTTGGAATAGTGAATTACAGTTGTAAAATGAATAAAGAATGCATTAAAAAATAATACTGGAAAAATAATAAATTTATAAATGCAAGAGAGTTAAATTTCAGATTATTTGTTTTATTATGAGCAGAATTATCCAGAATATATATATATATATTATTTCTAATGGCAGATTATGAACAGATATTAACAGAGTTCATCAATCTACCTACCTAGAACATTCACCGAAAGCTGGTATTTCTTTTTAGTGCGGCGCCATATTGGCGGATACCAATCACCGCAGGTAATTTTGACGCCCAGTTTCCTTCCTAGAGGAAGGAACCTGAGCTCTGAGGATGCGATCTTGTATTAGGATTTAATTTTGCCTAGGGGCCCCCTAGGGATCTTTTACATGTATAATCATACGACATGGCCGCTGTCGATTTTCTGCATCATGAAAATCCATCGACTTGGGCCTTTGTCGAACCTGCAACCCTGGGTACAGAAGGCCAGTGACAAATCAACCACGCCACCCAGCCGACTAACCAGAAAATATAGAACCCTGCTTTTACATTTGGAGCTCACAGATTAATTTTAAATGAATCAAGTCATAACAATGCGCTATAATTATATGATAAAATATGGTTGCGAATTTATTTAGCAGAAATGATTGCTGTTCTAAATGAAGTAAATATATTGAATGTATATTGTAAAAAAATTAAAGGAAAAAAATAAATGCAACGGTTTTAATAAATAACAGCAAGTTGTATCTCAAACAGGATAATGGACAATGTATTGAAAAACTAACAATTTCTTAATGAATGAATGGAATTTAAAGGAGAGTGTTGGGACGTATATAACGGATCACAATTTTTCAATTAAAAAATATAAGAGAATATTTTCCAGGAGAGAAAACTAAGCATGAATGAATAAAAATTCTATTCCAATACTATAACAAACTAGAAAGCTTGCTTCACATAGTTATAAACGTTTTAATGTTTTCTTTTTTTCAAATGGGTCTACGGATTGGTAATTACCATTGCAGACATAATACATTGCCCAAGAACTGGTACCACTTTTTAATGTGGCACCATATAGGTGAATACCAATTGCCACAACGTCATTTTGACTCGTTTCCTCTTCAGAGAGGGGCACTTGAGCTCTGTCGAGGCGAAATTGTACTAGGAATTTAACTTCGTCGAGAGCACCCAAGCCAAACAGGCATTCTAGGAAACTTTAACAGGCCGCTTAATCACATACGACATGGAACGCTGTCGATTTTTCGCGTCATGAAAATCCGCCAACTTGGGTCGAGGTCAAACTGGCAAACTTGGGGCAAAAGGCTAGTGCCTAACCAACTACGCCACCCAGCAGGAGCATTTAAATGTCTTTCGGAACAAATATTTACGTGAAAAATCGTTTAACGTATGTGGCAACAAAAACAAAATATAGAAAGAAATTGAATGTAGAATATGAAATGTGACTGTAGACAACTTCAATAGAGGTCGACTTTGCCATTTTGTGCAAATAAAGAGGAAGGATATTGTAATGATTTCATACAGCTCTTGGATAACTATTTATTTCAGTATGAAAATCATCAAAAAAATAAAATGGTATATTCTTTTTACAATTCAATAGCAAAAGGGTCCGTAATGATTTCGAGTCTCTCGCAGAAAATAAGGGCGTAACTTCGCCCGCTAGAGAAAAGTCCTATTCCAATCGTGAGTAAAAAGGTTCACTCTCGGTAATTCCACACCGAGTCTGAATGAGTTCGCTGGCTCCAACTTCGCCGTACTCTTTCGCACTCTCTCCCGTTCCCTGATCTTCCTAGCTGGGAGACCGCTGTACTTCGCGGGCTCGTTATCGCTTTTTCCTATCGCTCAAGGGACGTCCAAACGGCTCCCTTCAAAAATCCAGTCTCTAGTCCGGACTCTCTCGCCCTTCTTATATCCTCTCTCATCTCTTTGTCGGCTTCAATCCCTCTTGTTCTTTTGCCGCCTTCCGATCTCGGCTCCCTTGATCTCTTACCCTTCTGCCGCGCCAAATCGGTCTCGTTTTCTGTTCACTAGTCCAAGAGGCGCCGAGGTGGGTGCACATTTGTACGTTCTCAGACGCGCCGTCTTCACCGAATTGTGGGAAAATGAATACACTATGTTAAGGCGCCTCTTTTTGACAGTCCGGTCAGCTGGGAAAAAGGTTCCGAAACTCGACCACCCAGTTACGAAATTCCTTTCCAGCAATTAGGGAAATGCCTGGAATTTTCGCAACGTCTGTCGGCAAGGGATCTGTTAGAAAATAGGGGGGAAGAGATCGGCTTCGTCACAATATATATACATAAAAGTATCTCTGTCAGAAAGTATGCTAGGGACACTGGCATTTTATTTTAAATGAATAAAAATCTTATTTTGCGGATGAAAATCAACAGAAAATTCACACTCTCTCGGTTTCGGATTTAAATTTCCGGTTTTGATTTGGGCTTACTACTCCAAACAAAAACAGCTGTAACCTTTTTTTCTAATTGACTCAGAGTTAAAAGTAAGATATTTTTAGAAAGCTTATTAAACAGGCTACAAAAATAGACTAAAAAAAAATGAGTGAGTACATCAGTGTGAACACGCGGTAGAAGTTAACTTTTGGCTTATATGTATTGAATTGTATAATTAAGTTATCAAAGGCTTGTGGTTAATTTTGAATTCTTCATGAGCAAGTCGCTGACGATAAAAATCGCTGTAATTTGACAGAGTGGCATCTTTACTTCCTTTAACATATGTACTTGATGTTGTGGTTCCTGAACTAGTTCGGACTCAACGACATTTCATCTATGACTTCAGTACTCTCGCATACGCTCAGCTGATGTTTTTCTACGTGTCGCGTTGATATCTTGACAAAGTAATCCTACAAATTCGTGCGAACTATTTAAATTGTCATCAGTGATACATATATAAACTCAGTGATACATACATACATACAATATATATACTCGCTCTCTCACTCACTCACTCATATTAATGCTTAACTATACATTTACTCTTTTTGGTATACTACTAGACGCAGGCAAACACTTATACATACTTACACATACACAAATACATCCCTACCTCACGTTCGTCACGTAACGAAAATTTTTTCCTACCCTGCTAAAAGAAGTTATCTTCAAAAATAAATTTCGATTTTTTTTTTTAAATGAAAATGACGGTTTTAAACCAGTCGGACACCTTAGATCCGATAAACCATGCTACGACTTGTGCTTGTCCTTGCGAGGAAACCATTTTGAAACAAGAATGTTTTCAAACGTGGATTTTGCAACATCCAGCTTGTTCTTCATTGAACTGAAACTTTTTTTTCTCTTTATGGAACATAAAAAAACAGTAAGCGAAAATCTTTGTTTATTTGTAATTAATTTTAGAAAGTGTAGTCGTACTTTTCGGACACTGTATATAACACTAATAAATAAAAAACAAAATTAAAATCATGGTGTGAAGGGATGTCGGTAGAAATTGTATGGATCATTCCATTTAATTCCTTGTTGAAATTCTTTGAAGTCACCTTTTTATTGTAATAAACAAGTAATAAAAAAAATAATAATAAGTCAATTCCTACTTTGAATACATGAATAGAAAGTATTTTATTAGATGGAAAATTTGAATAAGATATATATATATATATATATATAAATAAATATATGTAGGGAGAAGATGAACTAATAGTAGGAATTGAAAAAAGAGCATGTGATTTGTCTGCATTGTTGTAACAATGCACACTCGATTTGGCTGAAAAACAGGTTTTTGACGCCAACTTTGGTCTTTGTTTTAACAATTACATTGTTGCAACAATAGAGACAAATCTAAGTTGACGTCAAAAACCGGTAATTAATTTAATTAAATTTAATTAATTAATTAATATTTGAAAAACTGTATTATCATCAAGTGTTATCCACTACAAGTTTAAAAAAATTATTTGAACTTGATTGGATGAATAGAAAGTATTTTATTAACGATTGGAAATTTGAACAAAATAAATATATCAATATATAAATAAATATTTAGAGAGAAGGAGCTAATAGTAGGTATTGAAAAATAGTGATAAATAATCTATGTGTCACATAACATTTGTAAAAAGCGTATCTATTTATTAAATCAGAAAATAATATTTTCTACACCATTGATCCTTTTTTTTTTTCGTTTTGTTGCGGTAACTTTTAGCAATTTCAAAATTAGGTGGCACATTAACAATAAAAAAAGTAAGTTTAAAAGAATTTTACACTATGTATATATATAAAATAGTTTATATATGATAATAATTTTCGATGCTAAATAAAATAATATGTACGACAAAAACAACAAAATGTTTATTGAGTAATTAGTTACAAATTAAGTATAAGAACACATTTAATGTGAAATTTGAGATTGAGGATTTTTGATAATTTCGTTTATATAATACTAGCTGGTATATCCGTTCTTCGCATGGGTGAATTGAAAAGTTAAACAATACAGAATGAAGGATAAGGAAGTTTTTAATGAGTTAATTTTACGTGAATTGCAAATTAAACAAAACAAACAAGTAATATATAAAAAAAAATTAAGTCAATTCCTACTTAGATCGACAAAGAAAAATTTTATTTTTTAACTACTTTTTATTAAATAGTTACAATTAATATAAATATGTATATACATAGGACAGAATCACAACATTAAGTGGTAATTAGTTTTTATTAATTATCATTAAAGTATCGTTTTGTCATCCAAAACAATCGTGTATGTAAAATTTCAGTTCAACTGAATGCTTTAAAACGTGAGAAAAAAATCTTTTCAAGTTTTGACACAAGTCGCCAAAATGGTCGCTAAGTCACCAACGTGGCTGTATTTGTAATTCTTTAAATAATTAGTTTTTATCAATTAATTTTTACTAAATATAATTAAACTACTGTATTGTCATCCAAAATAATCATGTATATTAAATTTCAACTCAATTGAGCTCTTTGAAATGTATTTTATTAACGATTGAAAATTCCACCAAGATAAATAAATAAATAAGTAAACAAACAAACAAATAAATACATATATAAAGAATGTGAGCTAATAGTAGGAATTGAAAAAAGCTTTTTGAATATCTCAGCTGAACAACAACAAAAAAAACAACAACTATGTTTGTTAAATTTTAAGTTTGTAGATCTAATAGCTGATAAAAAGGATTTTTTTAATTTATAACTCCCCGTAACTCTCTCTTGTGGATCTATTTTTGAAAACACCTTCCTAAGCTGATCTTTGCTCAGCAAAAGTAACACATTGTTACACATTTGGTGTAATGAAAGCTTAAAAAAAAATAGTGTAAATAATTTATATCTCGATGTATAATACATTAACATTACTTTCTGTTGTATTTATTTTAAGTTAAAATTTTAATATTCGCAAGCAATGCCATTCCTTACATTATAATGGAGATTTAATGGAAACATAGCGAAACGTTGGTGATAGAACCAAGCTGGCGTCCTATTTGGCGACCCTGTTGGCAACTTGGTGATTGATTGAACGCTGCAGAAGTTGATATGCTGTAGCGCCACCTGGTGGGGAGCTGCAACAAAGAGAATATCACAAAAACATTCTCCTCAAAAAATACACGGACATGCCAATTTTCATAGCGATCGGTTGAACGGTGTTGGAGTGATGCAGTTTCATACACACAAACATCCATTTTTATCGTCAAAATGCCACCCTCATTTCGTCATCTACATTTAAGAGTCATCTACATTTAAGCTTACCATTTTATGTTCGTTAATGCAGAAAACCCGATTTCACACAAATAAGATGTAGAAAATTGTAACAATGTTTTCTTAGCTTTTTTTGACCTTGATGAGATAATCGCCTCTAATGTTAATCCAAAATGAATTAATTGACTCTTCCGAATATTTTGAAATTAAATCTCGATTATTAGAGCGAAATGAGTTCTTCCTCTTCATTCAAAGTTAATTCGTATATAGATGTATCCGTTATCACAAATGGATTATGGACCCAATCAAATTTTCTTATATCTAAACTTGGGAAGTGATGAATAACTCTCTCTCCTTTAGTGTTGTAAAATGATCAAAAACAATTTTAGGAACAGTTTATTTCTATAAAACAGCCGAATTATATGGTTCCGTTTTTTTTTAATAAATTTTTGAAGTGATAACTTCTATAGGAGCGTTTTGCTGGAGAGTGAACTTGAAAGAACGTCAGGCTCGAGTTTGTAACGCTCATTCGGCTTTTATCGTCTTTAGTCGGATAAGGTCATCCGCGATATACACCCCCCTAAAAAGAAAAGAAGGGACGTTTCCCCCTTACCCACGCGGTAGTTTGTCTCACCACCAATATGCCGTAAAAGTAAAGTTCCTAGCTTCGATCTAAGTGGGGCTCCCCCTCCCCGCCACCTCTTTCTACGTCTTTCTAATGTTGGATTTTTTCTAATCCTAGTTGAAGCATGAAAATGAAACATGTAATATTTTTAAATAATAGGCTTAGAGAGAGAGAGAGAGAGAAATCCTACACTATAAAATTAAACATGAAATGTAGAAAAAGGAATTTTTTTATAGAACTAAGTAAATGGTATAATTATCATTAGCAATATTGCAGTGAATTTAAGAATAAAAATCTATTTTTGTAATCAAATCAGAATATTAACGAACAAATAGTTATATTGATCACATAATTACGTAAATATCCTTTGAGTCTAAAAAGAAAATTAAAAATTTAGAATAACAAAGTTAAGTATATAGGTATTAAGAAAAAGTTACATTAAACAATTTAAGTACAAGAAAACAAAATATAATGAAGAAGACTTACCTTGCAGCAGCACCGGTTATATTTGTACAAAACTGCCATACAATGACAAAAGAGCGAATATAAGCTAGAGATTATGTGATATAAATCTTCTGATTAAATCCCTTTTTAAAGGGTTTGACCTAGATTCCTCTCTTCCCAATCAACTACCTGTCTTCATATCCCTTTGTTTAAATTAATTCAGCGATGTAATTGAATATTGTTAAATTACAACGAAAATTCACAAATCCGGGTCGGGTTTTCTGAACAAATTACCTGTGATTTTAAGTTTGAATTTTAAAGAAGGTTTTTCAAAAGACAAATCATTTGATATTTTAAAATCAAAATTCAATTTAGTTATGTCAAATGATCCAAATGAAAGTACGGTACAACGCTTGATGGAGTTTTTTTTTCAGATATTTAAATAATTTTGAATCTAAAGTATTTATAACCTATTTCAGCTACTATAAATCTATTGTTTCCTTCTTAGAATACAGCTAATTCACAAATATGATTGTGTATTTCGAACAAAAAATTATGAGTACAGATATACGAATAAATAATTTTATAGGACAATAGTAATATCCCATTGTTTTTATTCGCCCAACTAATCCCTAAGATAACATTACAAAATTTGAAGTTAACACTTCCATTTCGCGTGGTCATAAGCACACACACTTATTTTTTTCCCTCAGAGTTTAATTAATAATTTTAAAAAAGTTTGGCGACAGTTTTCAAGAATTTGGCGGTACACATAAGTGACGCGGCACAGCGGTTGAGAATCACTTCTCTACACATAAGACATTTTCGAATGTATCACGTAAATGGCATAATTTTAACAAAAAACATTCCATAATTTCCTTAATCTATTAAAACACCTGACTCACGGGTTTTGGATTAACTCATTAGTAGCGAGCGAGAAAGGTTTTCCTTTTTACTTAAGAAATAGAATTCGATTCTTTTATGGCATCAAATATTTAACTGTAGCCTTAGGTAAGATTTTATATTAGTCACGATATATGTATATAATTATTTGCAGCTGTAGATTTATGGCTGTAATCGGCTTCAGTTGCCAGATTGGAAGTTTGATTTAGCCATTAGCTATCATTTAACATGCGTATTTAGAAATGTTTATTACTTTTATATAATGTACTCAAAATTTTTAATTTCTATATAATTCTAAAATTTATTTCTGTTATAATATCACACAAATGCAATATATTTTTCAAATTTCAAAAACAAAACATTTAAATTTAGAAAGGAAATCGTAAGTGAATTTTTGAACGAATGTAATTTTTAAAAATGTTACTGTAAAGCACTTTGTAGAATCTTCCTATCCCGAAATTGAAAAATAATTACATTTTAAAAGCATTTGTGATCGATAGAAAAAAAATTATTCACAAAAGATGAAAATTATGCACGTGATAAGTAACTATGCATGATTTTTTTTATTTCTAAAGGGCTGCGAATTGTCCTTAACTATTGCAGACCTAGTATATCCCCCGGAAGCTGGTATCACTTTTTAGTGCGGCGCACTATAGGCGGGTACCGTTCACCGCAGGTAATTTTGACGCCCTGGAGGGAGGCACCTGATATCTGACGACGTGAACCTGTACCAGGATTTAATTTTTCCGGGAGCATCCAAATCAAACAGACACTCTAGGGATATTTTACATGCCGTATAATCATACGGCATGGCCGCTCTCGATTTTCTGCGTCACCACCGACTTGGGCCGGGGTCGAAGCTACAACCTTGGGTTCAGAAGGCCAGGGACAAACCAACCACGCCACCCAGCCGGTACTAGGTATGAAATTAAACTACAAAGAATTCAGAAAAATGCGTAATTTCAACAATGAGCAATCAATATATATATAAAAAAATTAAGTCAATTCCTACTTAGGTCAACAAAGAAAGATCTTGTTTTAGTTACTTTTTATTAAATAATTACAATTAATATAATTACGTATATGCACTACTGGCCATTAAAATTGCTACACCAAGAAGAAACACAAATAACAAAATGATATTTATTGGACAAATAAATTATAATGGAAATAACAAGTGATTAAATTTTCAAGAAATTTGAGTGCATAGATCCTGAGAAATCAGTACCCAGAACAACCACCTCTAGCAGTAATAACAGCCCTTATACACCTGGGCATTGAGTCAAACAGAGATTGGATGCCATGTACAAGTATAGAAGTCCATGCAGCCTCAACACAGGGCCACAGTTCATTAACTGTAGTGACTGGCGTATAATGATGAGCCAGTCACTCGGCAACCATGGACCAGACGTTTTCTATTGGAGAGAGATCTGGTGAACGTGCAAGCCAGGGAAACAACTGAGCATTTTTCGTATCAAGGAAGGTCCGTTCAATACCGGCAACTTGCGGTCGTGCATTATTTTGCTGAAATATAGGGTTTCGCAGATCTCGAACAAAGGGTAGAGCCGCGGGTTGTAACACACCAGAAATGTAACGTGCACTGTTCAAAGTGTTGTCAATGCGAACAAGAGGTGACCGAGACGTGTATCCAATAGCACCCTATACCATCATCCAGGTGATGGACTAGTATGACGAAGATGAATGCACGCTGCCAATGTGCGTTCACCACGTTGCCGCCAAACACGGATGCGGTCACATTGACGCGGTAAAAAGAACCTGCATTTATCTGAAAAAATGACGTCTCGCCATTCCTAGCGTCCAGGTTCGTCGTTGATCACACATTGTAGATGCTCCTGTCTGTGATGCAGCGTCAAGAGTAGCTGCAGCCGTAGTCTCTGAGCAGAGTCCATGCTGCTGCCAATATCATCGAACTGTTCATGAAGACGCTTGTTGTCTTGCAAACGTCCCCAATCCTGGACTCAGGGCTCGTGACGTGGCTTCACCTCACAAGACAGACATGCGGGTATCATGCCTGTCTTCTCGGCTGCTAGTGATAGGGGGCCGTTGAGATCCGGCACGACGTTCCGTATTACCATCCTGAAACCATCAATTCCATATTATGCTAACAGTTATTGGATCTCGAACCGATGCGAGCATCAATGCTGCGATACGATAAACCCCAATCCCGGTACGCTACAATTTGACCTTTATCAAAGTCAGAAACGTGCTGGTACAGATTTCTGCTTCTTACACGAGGCATTACAACAACTTTTCACCAGGTTCGCTTGTTCTCTAAGGATTTTCATTTGGTCACCCCATCTCAAATCTTTAAAAAAAAAACTGGTCCCAGTCTATTATTAGAAATCTTTCGATTCACTCTAAACTAAAAGTATGTATTAAAAATGGGACCAGGTTTGATTGATACTCTTATGCAGTCACAAATCGTTCTCCTGCAGTGGAAGGAGTTTATGGGAAAAAAAATATTTTCAGTAATTTCTTTTTTTCCTTTCTTTTCTCTCTCTCTCTCTTTATTTATTTTACACTGCTGTTTTCTTCCTTTAGTTTCCTTTAAGTATTGCTAGGGGAGGGGTTTTAAATGAATAATGGTTAATATTTTAAAAATTTTTAAAGGCCAAATTAGAAATGTATAAAAAATTGTTAAGAAAACTTTAAATAAAGAAATTTTTAATAAATTTATTTTGCCAATGGGACTGACCAAATTTTTCAAATTTTTTTCGTTTGTAAAATGTTTTAAATTAAAATTTATTTTTTCCTTTTTTATACCTCAGACTCTGTAAGGTCAAGTAGAATTTTGAAAACTAATTGATAGTTTTCCAGTTTTCGAAAAGAGGGAGTTTTAAAAAAAAAAACACGTTTTTTCTGGGTCGTCTTGAAAATAATGTAAATTTTTCAAAAATTATTGACCCTTTCCCAGAGGTGGGGTATAAAAACCAAAATATTATTATAATAAACTTTTTTCAAGTTTTTAAAAAAATTACTAAGTTAATTTTTGCCAAAATATTTTTTTTAAAAAATTTTTTTTGTCAAAATATATATCCTTAAAACTATTGAAACTTTATTCAAATTAAGTGACACTAAATATCATGAAAATTATCCATTTATGCGCTTTTTTAAAATCACGGTTCCGAACGTAGTCGGATACCTTAAAAATATGGGGGAGGGGTTCTTAAATGAATAATCCTCTCTTCTTTTCGATGCTGAATCATTTTTTCTTTAAATTCAAGGCCAAATTAAGAGGAAGAAGTATCAACAGGAAGTGATGACGTCAACTGGAAACATGAATGGAAAGAAAAATTTTCATTATTATTTTTATATTTCCTGCCTTAATTTTTTGGGGAGGGTGGGGGTCTGTACGGTGCATTTGTATCGGATAATTTTATTATTTTTGATGTATTTGTAAGAATGCTGGAATATAATGTATATTCTTTCTTCATTCTCTTATACCCTTTTTCATTATTATTATATTTTTGCTTTGTGTATTTGTATTACGTATACGTATATGTATGCATATCGTGCAGTTACTTTCAATTTGTATTATGTTATTTTACAGTCTTCTGCTGTTTAAATGTGAGGGTGGTTGTTTCCCGAGGGATCGGTTTGCAGCTCTTAAGTCTTTTTCGGGTGAGTTCGGTTCCTTTGAACATTCTATCACTAAAGTAGACACTCATCTTGTAGAGAAGGGGTGTCAAACTCGCGGGCCGCGTGCGACCTAATGAATATTTTTGCACAATAATGCATAATAAAATATCAAAATTTCTCCCGAAATGGGAAAGATAGTAGCAGAGAAGAAATGTCAAGTGTCAGGGTGTAAACATTAAGTTTTTCTTGTTCTTTTATTTCTGTTTACTAGAAAGTATTATTCGAAATAAACTTACGTTTCTATGAATGTTGATTTTTTTTTGCGGCCCACCCCAAAGTTAAATCTTGTTTATTTGCCCCTAGTTAGCCTTTGAGCTTTCACACCCTTGTTGTAAAGAAACTAATGCATGTTATGGGCAGATGCATGATGTTAAGGTTGTAAATATTGATGATGGAATGCCATTACAGATACCGTTTTCGTCTCTTGACTGTCTTCAAAACTACTGAGAGCGTTACCAATAGCATTTGTTTAGTTTCGAAATGCGATGTTAATAAAACAATAAATTTAGTCTGTTTTCGGGATAATATTTAAACACTATCGATGGTTTGTCCTTATTCAGTTATGCTAAAAATGTAGTAAACAGTTTTATTTGTTAATATT
The DNA here is from genome assembly GCA_019973955.1 of Trichonephila inaurata madagascariensis. Lineage (NCBI taxonomy): Eukaryota > Metazoa > Arthropoda > Arachnida > Araneae > Nephilidae > Trichonephila > Trichonephila inaurata. The sequence continues at coordinate 123,541 of BMAV01009736.1, forward strand.
AATTTCTAATACTTAGAATGATTAAAAAAACACGCAAGTAAATAAATATTTTGTTTGTTTTAGCAGAAACAAGGGCAAAAAAATTATCGTAAATATAATATCTACAAAAAAAGAGTGTTTTCTTTATTTGAATTTTTTTTTTTAAAAATTTTAAGGGTATCCATCGTTAGAACGGTTTTTAAAAAAGGCGCATAAATAGATAATTTTTTCATGATATTTGTGTCACTTGATTAGAATACACGTATCGATTTTTTTTAAGGACATTTTGACAAAAAAATTATTTAAATAAAATATTTCGGCAAAATTAATTTAGAAAAACCTTTTTTTCAAAATGATCTCCTGTGAAAAATGCTTCTATTATAATAATTTTTTTGCCTGTTTATCTCAAACCTCGTACAGAGGCCCAACTGGATTTTTGAAAAAATTCCCTTATTTTCAGAGTTACAACCCGTTGGGGAAAAAATTATCGGCGTTTTTTTTTTAAAATTTCTTCCCTCTGTTGTCGTAAAAATGGATAAACCCATTCTAAGTTATACATTTAAAAAAAATTTTTGTTGAGCCTCTGTACAGGGGTCTGGGATATATACAAGCGAAATATTATTTTAATGAAACAAAGGAGAATATTTTGTGGGTATTCTTTTTAATTTTTTTCAAAAAAATTGTATTTAAATAATTTTTATTGTAATATATTCCAAAAAAAATTTTATATACATTTTCTAATCTAAGTGACGCTAAATATCATGAATATTATCCATTTATACACTTTTGCAAAATCACGGTTTCGAACGTAGTCTGATACCTTAAGACGATACTATAATTCACAATAATAAATAGTAATAACTAGGACTTTGTATGAGATGAATTCATTTATTCCATTTCTTAATATTTACTGATTTCTCACTTAAAGGGTAAAATTACCCTTTTTCAAAAAAATTTTTTTTAACGTAAAGTCCAAAAAATTTATATTTTACGTTCATATTGTAATTTGTTGATTTAAAAATAAAAAATCAGTTTGACCGCCCTTATTTTATAATTTTAAAAAATTTAAAAATTTTGAAGTTTTCAAACTTTTTTTAAAATTCAATTTTTGAAATTTTTGTCATTCAAGTGATTTATGTTTTTTTTAGATTTTGCAACAAAAAATAGTATGAAATTGAAATTTTTTTAATTTTAAAAAAAGAATTCAAATACCATAATGAGTACTATTATTGTTTACTAAAACGTAGTTTGGCACATCATGAAAATATTCGTTTTATCGATACTTTATTCAGAATCTTGTATTTGAAGTCTTTTCAATCAGTGAAGGGGGTTTTTTTAAATATATCTTTTTCAGTATTTCCATCTTTTCCAAAAATTGTTTCTCAAAAAAACTTGAAAATTTTGGGCCCGTGGCATTTTCTCAATAGGAAGAAATTAATAAAAAAAGCCCGGTTTAATAAACTATTTTTTTTAAAAAAAAAAATTGGCCTTGAAATCAATTTTAATCTAGTAATTTTGTGTGAGAACTCAAAAAAATTTAAACTTAATCAAGCAGTATTTTATAACGAAAAAAGAAATTAATAATCATTTCCCCGAAAACGTTTATTGTGCGCAAAAAAAATTTTTTAAAAAATTCAATTTCAAAATGAAAAAAAGCTTTAAGGGGGGGGGGGTGGAAACCTCTCTTATATATACTGACAATGAAATTTTTTTTTCGATGTACTTTTCTAAAATTTTCATGTACATGCTTCAAATTTTTTTTAAAAAAGTATATTTTTTTTAAGGGAAAAAAGGGGGATTTTACTAATTTCCCCAATTTCATAATTTACAAATATTTTATAAAATTCAATTTGACCCATTTTCCAAAAAATTTTAAAATAAATTTTATTTTTTATAAAAAATTATTTTTGTATAATTAGCCATCTTTTTAAAAAAAATGAAAAATTTACAATTAAAGTAGTTTTCGAAAAGGGAAATTTTCGAATAAAAATTTACATTTTGGGGTAAATTTGATTTTAAAAAAAGTTAAATTCTAATCCTAGGAAATAAAAAAATGAAAGGTAAATTTCACAAAAAATTTTGGCAATAAGTTTAACTTTAACAAAACAAACTTTTTACATGACCATTGGGGGGGCTCGGAAAAATTAAAAAAATATTTTTAAAATTTTTTACCCCGATTAAAGTGGGATTTTTAAAAGGTAAAAAATGAATTTAAAATGTAAAATCTCAAATTGTCAAAAAAAATAAGATTTAAACTTTCCAACATCCCACAAACATCCCCTTACAATGAAACCGAAACCAAAACCTAAGCTCAGGAAACTTCACAAATATCTTAAAAATAATTTGTTAGCAGATCTGAAATTTGTGTGTGTGGAGGCAAGCTTCCCAATTATAATAAGCCACAAGAAAATGCAAAATGCAAAATGCAAAATGCAAAATGCAAAAAGGTATTTAAATTGTAGGGTACTGTCTAACCTTCTGGTTTCGTGATACCCGTATGCAAAGAAATGACTGTAAAATCCTTCATGACAATCAAAGAAGCTTTAAGAAGCAAATAAGTAATTTTTTTTATAAGTAATTTATTAAATAAATATTTTAAATGAAATATTGATTACATTTAATGAGCAAGCAATTTTTCTACACTAAGTGTATTTTATTAAAAAATAATGAAGGAAGTTTGAGTATGCATCTCTTGCTTAAAAAGTATTTTTTTTTAACTCAGTAGAACTTACGAAATATTTCCAAAGCAAAAATTCAAAGATAAGATCAATATACATAAATATATTGCCTTGTTTTGCAGTATGCTTGGATCATTTTCTTTAAGCGCTTCTACTCTGCACGCTTCGTTTTAGCAGCATTATTTCGAAAAGGTGAGAATGCAGTTTTCATTGCGTGAAATATTTTCAGAAAAATATATTGCATTAAAAATAGTACCATAGATTTATGTTGAAACTTGAGAAGAATTTTGCTTTAAGTTTTAATATAATTTTTAAGAATTGCATTCATTACTTAAATTTTTTTTTGATTTAGGTACAGTGAGACTCCGCTTATATAACGCGAGGTATACGTTCCATCAAAGTAGAGCGTAATATGAAACAGCGTTAAACGAGGTTATCTCATCATGTAAATAAGGGGGTTATGAGAAGATGGGTAGAAAATTGGTCAGGTATTTTATCATTAAATTAATTAATTATGTGTTTTTATAACAATAAAACAAAAATTTATTTTTTTCAAATATAGAAACATTATAAACGACTATACATATAAAAATAAATAAAATTCTAAGTCAGTATAATTCCGATCATTCAGTCTCTTCTGTATTTTCAATTTTCTGCCTTTTTGTCAAGAAAGTAGATTGGAGTAATGGCATATTGCGTTCAATTTTGTCTTCAATCCATATAGAAAGTCGTTTTACTATTTCCTCTATTGTATTATTTCTAGAACGGATAACTCTAGTTGCTGAGCTCGTAGTAGTAGCAGTTGCCTATGCCAATATTTTTTCTTTATTCTTAAGAATGGTCTTTATTGTTAAAATTGCCAAATTCAATGCAGTCTCAATTTGAGATTGACGTTCATCAGTATCTAATCGTCTGATCACTTGCATTTTAGTTTCTAGTGAAATGCTTTTTCTTGTTACTTTAATTTCGTGTTTTTTATTATCACTCATGATGAAAACTAAAAATCATAATATTTGTCACTATAGCAATCGTTATATTATATAAATTTATACTTACAATAACGTCAACAAATATTTGAAACGATAAAAATACGTTCGATATAATACCACAGGAAAAAAGAAACTGCTTCGGATATCGGGAAGCCTAACGCTGCGTACAATTTCAGGGAATCTTACTATTCAAATAAACAGAGCTAAATGAAACAGCGTTAAGCGGGGTCTTACTGTAATTTGGTATTTGTTGATCATATTGTGAATCACGAGCTCTATTTAAGTATTTTAATGAACAATTTGAAGTAATCCACCCAAAATTCGGATACTGCAGACGACTTCATTTTTTAAACAAGATTATGACACCAAGCGCACTGCTCTCAGTATACGCCACTGGTGTCTCTAAAACTGTCCCAAATTCTGAAAAACTCTCAAAATCCCCTGATTTAAGCGTAGTAGAACATATTTCGTGAGAATTTGATTTTTAAAAGAAGAAAACATGACATAAAAAAATATGAAGTAAAAATAATAATCCCAGAAAAATGGATGAACATCGATGCAGAAATTACAAAAAAACTGATGATATCTATACCAAGACGTTAAAAAGCTATTGTGGACGCTAAAATATATCCTGCTAAGTATTAAATTAAGAAAAAATACAATATTTAAAGCTATGCTGAGATTTTTTTTTTAAAGTGTACTAAGACTTTTGTGGGGTAATTTCTTAGTAGTTTTTTGATAGTTAATTTTTTAAAATAATAGTTATATTATGTTTTAAAAATTGGTTGTGTTGTTCTATTAAGAACAATGCAGATACCATAAAAATTTACAATATTCCGATATATTTAAATTTTGTTGGTCGAAAATATTTAATCTTATAGAAAAATTGCTAGTGTTCTAATACTTTTATGGACCACTGTATATATATGGTTTTATATGTGAATTCCTATGTTTCTGAAAGTCACATGACACATTTTGCTACTTTAATGTTTCAAAATTGTATTATTTTGAAAAGCATAAATTGTATAATCGTCTACAAAAATTAAAACAATAAATACCTTTATTGGAAATATTTAAAATTTTCACTTTAAAACCACAGCAAAACTAAACTTTTATCTTTCTATTACTAGTTTTTAGTTCTAGAGTTTCTCCTAGTCTATTCCCTAGTTCTAGAGCTTTGATCTAAGAATTGAACATATAATTAATATTTTATACATTTCTTCGTTATTTCCTGAATAAACTTTCAGGTCATACATACTACTCGATGATAAAACAAGAATATAAATCTACATTATAGCATATAATTAATTTTAAAGCTGCATTTTTATGCACCTGTGTTTTAAACTCTCAGTAATCATGTCTCCCTTACATTTTAAGATATAAAATTTGATGCTAGGTATTCTATACTAAAACAAAACAAACGATTATTTAATCAATTATTAATTTTAAAACTTTACTTAAAGTAAAGTATCGATATCGCTTGATTGAAAAAAAAATCGTTTGGCGCTTCGTCTGTAATTTCACTGTTGTTCAGAGACCCGAATTCTGAAAGATGATATTAGATTTCGAAACAAAAATAACAAAAACAAAAGGGATATGTCATATTCTGTCACAGAAAATGAGAGCAAAGATTATTACAATGCCCTGCTCGTGACCTTGCAAGCCCAATCAAACACACCCATCTCCGCTGGCCGAACAAATTGGCCAGTATGTACTGTTCTAATGATTAAATATGAAAGCCACTTCCTATGCCAGTTTTTGTTACTTTCCATAAAAGCAGACGACTCTTTGTATCGTCCATTTTTCACGCTTCGGATAGAGTTATGGTAAGTTTCATATTTTTGGAATTTGTTCAGTGCATTTTCGATTTATATTAACCATTACCTTTTTTGGCGGGAAAAATTTAAGTTATTAATTGTTACATTTGTTTCGTGCAATGGTAAGCTTTAGCTTAACAACTATTTCAGAATACTATAATTTTAATAACAATATACATTATTTTCTTGCATTAAGAACGCCAAATAAAAATGGTGTATATTTTAACTGCATTTGCAAAGAATTAGTTTTTATTTTGACTAATACAAAAAACTATTTTATCACACAAGCTTTTAATTTCAAAGGATATAAATATGATCTCCAATGAATAATTTGTGATGAAACAAATAAAGGAATGAAGCATTTATAATTTCAAATTTACATAAATTCATTTTTTAATTTCAAAGAGCATCGAGAACATTTTATGTATGCGATTTAATAGAATAAGTACTTCAGTGTTTGAAAAAATATTAAATTTCGATTATTTATTTGTTTTATAAAACTATATGCAGAAAGTCTAAATACATTTTATAAAGTAATATTTTAGAACAAAAGAGTTTTTTTAAATTTTAATAAATTATTTACAGTTATAGAATCTCAATACTTATCTTGTGAACAACTAACTTTTTAAAGTGACTACGTATGTTCAGAACAGCAACATTGAAAAAATATGTAAATGAATAATTTTTTTTTATGTTTAGTGTCACTTGAATATATATATATATATATATATATATATATATATATATATATATATATATATATATATATATGTATACATACTATTAAATTGTCTGAAGAATATTGTTACAAGAACAAGTTATTTATATGCAATTTTTTAGCAAAAAAAGGAAGAAAAAATGATATATTTTCAAAACTTTCTCCTTTTATGAAAATCTGCTTCTATTAGAATAAAATTTAAGTAATACATAGCTAGGACTTCTATAGAGAGTCTGAATAAGGGTTTTTGAAAAATGCATATTATTTTCAGAGTTATGATCAATTTGGAATAATAACCGTTGTTATTCGTTAAAATTTCTGTATTCTGATTCATTAAAATATGAATAAATCTGATTTTCTAATATCTCAATATTCAATTCAGTATGTGTACAGAAGTCTTATAGCTATATGTAGGAAAAATATTGTTATTATTGTAGAAGCATTTTTCATAAAAAGAGAATTTTTTTCTAAAAACGTTATTTTTTGTTCTTCCTATTTTGCCAAAAATTGTATTTAAATCATTTTTTCCTTGTAATGATATTCTTAAAACGATTTTATGTGTAGTATCTTCTATTCAACTAACACTAAATATCAAAACAATTACCAATTTATACGCTTTTTCAAAATCACGCTTCCGAACGTAGATTGTTTATTTATTTTTACATGTAGATTATTTATTTGTTTTTTAAAAAAACATGTGTTGCAAAATTAAATCAATTTTATAAAGCAATATTTTAGAATAAAGAATCGCTTAAATTTAAAGCAGTTCTTGACAAATATAATCTCAATATTTTTCATGTAAGAAACATTTATTTATTTTGTGTGTGTATCTTTAGTTGCCAAGCATTCTTTATCATTTTAAGGAAAATTATTCACTCATTGAGACTGATGCTTTTGTGAGTGAAGTTCTTGAAGAATTGAGTTTTTTATGAGTAAAGTTCCTGATAAATTAATCGTTTTTTGATTAAAGCTCTTGATCAACTCTATATAATCAGTATGTGTTATTTGAATCCAATATTTATTATGTAGTATTTTATTTTGAATTTGTCGATATCTGACAAATATCTCTATATGGAGTATACTTTTTAATTAAATAGTTATTTTGAAGAATGTTTTTATAACTGATGAGACTAAAATGAATAACATTTTTGGAATTAGATATAAAATTTCTTGTTTAAATAATTATTATATATATGCGTAATTGATAAATGAACTCGTTAAGATTATTTACAAATATAACTATATAAATGCTATACTAACGGTTTCTATAGTAAACATTATAACGCATTCTTAAAATAAAGTTCTATGTTTTAATAATATGAAATCCAATGTGGCGAGACAGAAATCATTCATGAGCATAAATGATTCATTTGTGGGCTAGTATAATTTATTTCTTGTATATAGGCTTTCTTCTAGGTACTAAATTATGTACAGTTCTATGTTCTAAGAATTTCTACCAATATAAAACAACATTGCGAGAGACTCCCAAGGGTTGGTACACATCAGATTTCAAGTAGCCTATTGAGTCACTCTCCTATGGCTTCCGTTCCTCCACTAGAGGGTAAACGTACGAGCATTTTGTCTGGTGGTGCCATATAGCAGTTATGATATTAATAAATGCAAAAAAATTACTAATAGTTACTCCAATAAAAACGAAATTATACAATAAAAATAAGTGACAGTATATAGTACCCACAAAATAGTTTTCGAGCATTTCTTTCTAAGTATGCAAATAAGGGGCTTAAATTATGAAAAAACTTCTAGTCGATAAATCAAATGGAAAGTAAAAACTGTTTGCATTATTTCATTCCATAGTAATGCCATAGCGGCTAAGCTAAAATGAAAATACTTTGTGCCGTATAGAAAAATTAAAAAAGTGGCCTAATAGTAGTTTTTATTAAATTGTGATTTAACCATGCTTCCCGTATACATAGTTTTTCGAATTTTTTAGGCTAAAATATAAGTTAAGATAACACCTGAAGTCATAGGTTAAAAATTATTTAATTTTTGATGTAATTTCGTTCAGCGTATCAAATGTCTTAAAAGAAATTTTATTTATAAAGATAGAAACTTTTACAATATTATAGAAAGTCACTGTACACATTTCGCTTTCTCTCTCTCTCTAAATTTTCTTACAAACAAAATCCTCGCTGGTTTCGTTGGCTAATAAGGTATTAAAAGTCACAATTATAGTAATAGTACTTACGTATTATACCGTCAACCAACTGCGCCACATGAAAACACATCGCCAATTCAAAAAATGTCACCAAGTAATGTCATTCTTATTGTTGCTGTTGTCGTGTTGAGACATAGCCATCCTGCGATAGCCATGTCTTACGTGATCCGCGTAAGCTAGAGGTGTGGGATTATCTAAAAGATGAGACATTTTGGATTCTTAACACAACTTTTTATTAAGAATAACTTTAAATTACTTAATTCTAAATAACAACTTCTTAAAGTGAGAATAAGCCACCAATTAAAACTTAATATTCAAGTCAGATCGCACAACCAGATCACTTATCTTAATTATAATAATTTAACTGTCTAATCTAACTTCCTATACAAAAATATTACCTTTATAGAGACACCTTCCTTCCTAGGTTGAAGATATTCCTATTATGTTATTTGTAGGAGAGAATACATTGCGTTTAAAATTTCTTATTATTAATCTTATTAATGACGATGAGCGTATCCTTCTTCCAGAGCTGTAGGACGTGTCTAACATTTATTCCGAACAATCTCCGTGTACTAAGTTATCTTCTAGGCTTCTGCTTTCATCCCTATCTCACCAAACCTTCTATCCTTTTAAAGTATATCTCATTTGCATATTCGTTCCGTTTCTCTTCTTGGTATTGGGTTGGAAAAGCTTTTGCCATTAATCGTGGCCGTCAAAGAACTTAGAGTTATGTTAGAAGAAGAACGCGAGAGATGTCACAACCCCTCCAATAGTTGAAAACGCATTTATTTAAGGGTTCTCAATGCCCTTAATAAATTACGTGCCTAAATTCTTTTATTTCTGAATCTCTTCGCTTTCTAAGTTTTATTTAAATTTTAATCTTGAATCCTCATTTTAATCCTTTTATACTTCCAATATTTATCTTGACTTTAATTTTCATTACTCTCATCCTAGAATTAAATTTAATATTCAACTTAATTTTAAATTTAAACCTGTGACAATAAATTTATTCCATTAACTAGGCCACAACATTAATAATTGCGGTTTAATTATGGTTCACTCTCACTTTTACATATATACTCTTAAAGTAACTATACACTTAAATTTCTAGAACTTTTCCCTTTGTGCGCAGACCCAAACTTTGCATCCGTATCATCATTTCATATGAGCTGAATTTGCCCATTTTTCCGTGTTGAAGTTACCTATCATCTATTGCTACAATTTTCAGGGTCTGTCGCCCTGAAATGAAAACTCTCTGAGTTACTTTTTTTCCAATTTTATGTTTACATAATACCAATAAGTTTCTGGCCAATTTTATGCATTATATATTATTTGTAAATCACAATAAATTTTCATTCTCCATCCCCACATCTGGTTCCACAAAACTCCCAAATGAGCTGCGCAGCGCCGCGCCATTATTATTGTTAGTGCCCTGACTACGCCGCGTTTCCCCGAACCAGATGCCTATAATACGGAACAATACAAATATATATATATACAGATTATAATTACAAACATTTTCAATAAACCATTAAAACAAATAACCAAAGGAATTGTCGCATCCTCACGAAGTCATACATCGAAGCAAAACAAATGTGTAATTACAATTGTTTTCCAAAGTATGGCCTTTAACAAGTCAAAAGCTCACAAATAAATATACACTCATTGTAGTGTCAACTTTTGCTTGGCTTATAACTTTAAACACCGCCTGAGACTTTTCTTTTGCAATAATTCTTCCGACCAATTGTTGAAAGATAAAAAAAAATGAAACAATACAACCTGATTTTATTTGTCCCCACATGGGCTTCCAATGACGAGTGCTATCAGTGTTCTTCCTTTTCTTATTCCTTTTGCCAATAAATTTTTATGATGATTGCTGTAGCTTGTAATCTCCTTGTCCGCTCTTTTGTGGTCTTGCTTCCTTGGCCGGTCTGGACCTCGATCTTTCCTCACATGCGTGGCCGCAGGTTGTACGTCGGTCCATCTCTGGAACTTCAGTTGTTCTGTCTTGTTCTTCCTCCTACTTATATAAATAGTACTGGATGACAATGGTCTTTTTGTTAATATTATTGTGTCCTTTTGTGCCACTTTCTCTGTGGTCCACTTGCCCCTGATCTATATGACCTCTTTCATTCCCTTATCGAATTTTGCTTTTTAATTTTCCTGTCGTTCCGCAAATGAACTAAGAAGCGATCTGACTAGTGATCTGTGCTTATCGGTCCTATCTGTATTTTTATATTGTTTTGATTGGCGATTAATCCCTTTTTGCCTCTAACTTACGTTTCACCGCAGATCTTTTCTTTCCTATAGTGTGACTCATTTAATCTTTGATGTACATTTTTCCGAAGTACTCGTTCTTTCGACGTGATCTTTATACTATCTGGGCTACCTGTTCCCTAACTTGACCTCGTCACATTTCCTATGACGATATATTCTTATTTGATCAACGTTAACCGTTAATCTTTTTCCTGATTTCCATATTACAATATTATTGTTATTTCTTACTTCTGGGTATCACTCTATAAGGCCCTCTACTTTTTGTTTAAATTTAGCGCAGACTTTTAGCTGCTGAACTTAAAGGGTGTGTTTCTAATAAGACCCAATCATTTACCTTAATTTGTATATCTCTTCTTCGTCTATTATGTAATATCTTTCCCACCTTCCTGTTTAGCTTTCTGCACTTAGTCTAGCTTCCTGAATATTCTTTCTATATTTTGTACTTGAATTCCGAACCATCCGAAATCATAACTAATTTTTGAAATGGGGGTAATCAATTTCGACCCAAAAATAACTTTCAGCAGGTGATTTTCCCTGTTTCATTCACCGCTGTACGAATAGCGTAAGCAAAACTCACGGTGTGAATTTCGATCCCAAGTATCGTGTTGATCATTAACATAATTTGCAATCATTTGTACTATATCTCGATTAACTCTTTCAGTCCGATTTGCTTGAGGTCTATATGCAACAGTCTTCACATGCCTTATGCCTAACCTTTCACTTAAGTGCTCAAAAATTTCGGATATAAATTGGGACCATTATCACTTATTAATTTTATTGGAGCTCCAAAACGCGATATAAAGTTATCAAAAAAAAAATATCCGCTATTATATACGAGACGAGGCTTTTAAAGGTATACTTCAGCCCATTTGCTGAAATGATCGGTTATTACTAAAATATATAGCGATTACGTCTTTTATTCTCGATATAGATACGGCCTAACAAATCTAACGCGTCACTATCTCATTTGGATAATTTGATATAATTGGATTTAATCGACCAGCTGGTAACGCGTTTTTATAGTTATTAACTTGCTAATATGCATGTAGAGACATATTGATCAATGAATTTTCTCATGTACGTGGGAAATAACAAACGTCCTCAATTTTATGATACGTTTTAAATCTTCCCAAGTGTCCAGCTATTGCCCGTCGAAATTCCTCTCATTAATTTATTCCTTAAAGATTTGAATGTATACACGCATTTCACCTAATGACGTTGCGTGTTTCGCATAAAAATAACAATCCTTCACTAAACGGAAATCGGGACCACTACATATCGTTGCATTAACCGAGTTATCTTCCGGGTTTTTCTAATATCTATAGATATGACCTAATTCTGGGTCATTTTTTACCCTGTTATTAACTGCTCCCGCGAAGTAAGTGTTTACTAAATCCCTCGATTATGGCAATAATTAACTTATTCCTCCCATTATACCTTCCACAGGATTCCTTTTTGAAAGTATGTCAGCCACTGCATTTTGAGTTCCCGGTCTATGCTCCCATTCTATATTAAATTCTGCCAATGCCCATCTAATCATCCTACTCGACAAATTTTTTGCCATGTGTTAGGCGTGTGAAGGCAGCGTGATCTGTTATTACTTTAAGCCCATACTACTGCTAGACATTCTCTTTCGGTTACCGTATACCTCTGCGTTGTTCAGCGTACGTGAAGCAACATAACGGGTCTGTTATGTTGATTAAGCACTGCTCCCAAACCGATCGAACTGGCGCGTCTGTGAATAACCTCGAATGGCTCCTCGAAAAGTTTGGTACTTTTAAAAACTGGCACCTTTTGTTACCGCCGCCTTGACCTCTTCGGAATGCCTTTTGTGCTTCATTGGAACAGACAAATTTTTTTAATTTTCGTTTAATATAAAGTGGCTCACAAAGATCCACATAATTTTAATAAATTTCGCGTACCACTGGGGATGTATACCGCAAAACTTGACACCTCTTTGAGTTACGTGTGGTGGTTTCATCTTCAGTATGGCTCGAACGTTTGTCTCAATTCGTTTTAATTCCTTCTTTTTACTAATAATTAACTTAAATACTTCAATCTCATCGCACCCAAATTTACATTTATCTTTTATTTAATGTCAATCCTGCATCTTGTTACAACGAAAAACCTCCCTTAAATGCTCAACATGGTGAGAGAACGATGGAGACGTAATAATTACATCGTTCATATAAACACTCACAAAACTTCCCTATCACCGGTTTCCAGGATTAGCCTACCGCCTTTGAAAATTGGGAGCTGCCCTCGATAAACCGAATGGCATCCGCTTGAAAGCATAAGTGCCACTTTTACTACAAATGCGGTCTTAACATCACTGGGGTTTATCAGTTACTTGAAAGTACCCACTTCTGATCAAGAGATGACATTATTGCTGTATAGGATGTTCGTTATTAACCATCTATTAACGGTAAAGGGTATCGCGGATACTTTGTGATCGAATTTAGTTTTCTATAGTCTACCGGGTAAATCTATATGCTTCTGATTATCCGGTGGTAACCTATTATTTTTCTTGCATAACACAACTGGTGACGCGTACGGGGATTGAATTGGAAACACCGTTTCCTCTGTAAACATTTTTTGTATGTGAAAATCAATTATTGCTGTTTTGTCCGGTCGTACCTATATGGCCGGGAAGCTACTGGTGGGTGCCATATTCCCGTGTCAATTCTCTCTCATGGCATAAACATGAGTAAGACCTGGTTTGTCTGGAAAAGGTCAATCCCTTAAAACTACTAAAACAAATTTTGTAGGCGTTTTGTTTTTCTACCTCCCCCAATTTTGTCTTAGACAAATCTATCTCAACCTTTTTCCTCTCTTTAATTGGTTCAATCACCTTATTTATTTGAGAATCGGGAATTTTCAACGATTTTCGATCAAAAATCTAAAATAATCTTGATCCACTTTATAAAATCATCAACTAGAATATATGGGTATTCTCAAATCGTCAACACACACATGAAATGACCAAGTTCTTTCAAATTGTCTGATGCGAATATTCAATTCTACAATCCCCATGTTTGCATTTCGCACCCTGTGCTGTTATATTACCTGGCTCAAGTGATTTTTTATTTGCTTATAAAAAATATTTTCTATATACTTCTTCCGATATAAATGATTTATCTGCTCCGGTGTCCCATAGCGCTTACAAAATGTGTTATTTAATAAAATAGGAACGTGGGGAAGTTCTACGGGTGATATACATATCGGAGAAAAGCTTAATTGGTGTTTCTCTTGTCGATACTTTTTGAGGTTGACTTTAACTTTACAATATTTAATCACCCTTTGTGATCCTATCGCCTCGACTGAAATTCTTTTCACTGAACCCTATTTCTACGGTCCCTCTATTAAAAATTGTCATTTCTGCTCATTTCGAAATTGGTAACCCCTGTTGTTGAATCTGATCACTATTCTGAAATCTATTCCTCTCGAACCCTCCTCTATTACTTTGACGGCTATTCTCATAAAAAATCATTTCTACCAAGTTATTTGGTCTACGTCCAACCCTCAGAATTTCTCCATAGTTTCTACCATATTAGCATCAAAATTAGGCATCCTTATGCGCGTTTTGACTCGCTGTCTTTCTACATTATCATATTATTATTCTGTGAACCCCTTTTAATTTGTAAGAATACCTTCGAATTTAGCTAAGACTTCAAAAGTTGTACCGTGTTCTGCGGATTGCGCACTTCCACGTAGTCCTGATCTGTGGTTCGAGTCGAACTAAAATATGATCCACCACCTGCCTGTGACATTCTAGCTCTAAATTTTTCTCTATTTCTTTTAATAAATCGTACACAAAATCAGTGGTTCCTGATTTCTTCCCCTGCTGTGAAGCAAAAAATCTAGCTTCCAATTTTTCTTATTTTTGATTGCGGGGAAAAGCGTTTTCGCTAATTCATCTGAGCTGTAAAGGAAATCTGTGACTGTATTTTGTACCAATACCGATCCAAATATTGAGTACCAATCTTGAGCCCTTCCCTGAGATGACTTCCTTTTTCAGTAGTTATTACGACAGATTACTTGGGATGCGACCGTATTTGGTTATCTATTGTTTCAAGGAACTCTGTAATGTTCTCCGACCCTGAAAAATACATTTCAGGTAATACACTACATCCACCTGCATTACTCCAACCCAGAATTAAAAAGAGTTCATGCTATTGCTAGACATAGCCATCCTGGGTGATAGCCATGTCTTTTACGTGGATCCAAGTGTAAGCTAGAGGTGTGTATTTTATTCTAAAGCATAGACATTTTGGATTCTTAACACAACTTTTTATTAAGAATAACTTAAATTATTTCTAATTCTAAATAACAACTTTTCTTAAAGTGAGAATAAGCCACCTTAATTAAACTTAATATTCAAGTCAGATCGCGCTACTTTCAGATCACTTATCTTACCTATAATAATTTAACTGCTCCATCTAACTTCTATGAAAATATTGGCCTTTTATAGAGACACTTTCCCTTCCTAGGTTGAAGATATTCCTATTATGTTATTTGTATAGAGAGAATACACAGGCTTTTCTTAAATCCTTCTTATTATTAATCTTATTAATGACGATGAGCGTATCCTTCTTCCAGAGCTGTAGGAAGTCTAACATTTATTCCGAACAATTCCGTACTAAGTTATCTCTAGGCTTGCCGTCCTATCTCACCAAACCTTCTATCCTTTAAAGTATATCTCATTTGCATATTCGTTCCGTTTCTTCTTCTTGGTATTGCTTGGAAAAAGCTTTTGCCATTAATCGTGTCAAATACTCTCTTGGGGAGTTATGTTAGAAGAAGAACGCGAGAGATGTCACAGTGTATGAAAAAGTGCAAAGATGGTAATAACAAAACAAAGATATAGTCAAATATCACCAAAGGCGTGAATCACTGCTGTGGCAACATCCATGGCACGATCCGAGTATAGAATGTCCATGCTGCAGTCATTGTCTATTTTAAAAAGGGCACCAACAATGGAAGGGGCAGCTTAAAAGATGTTGGGGGTAAGTTGATTCAGTGCCTGATTCCGCAATGATTTGGGAACCATCGGGCAGAATCTTCATGCCCTTAAAATGTCCTTATCAGTTTTTGTTTTCAATTTTCGGTTATAATTTAATTTTAGCAGCGGGAAATTTTTTTTGGGTTTGGAGAGCTTTTTTTTTGAGACGCGTTCATCAAAATACCGTAGTAGATGAAGTTGGCTCAAGTATTCTGGCTTCATTGGCAAAGGAATCGGCCATCTCATTCCCTTCAATGGGCCAGGATCCACTGGAGGGTACATGATTTGCCCAAAACACTAATGGAAAATGAAAGAGAATTGATTTCCATGATGAGCCCCATTTTTCCTTCCTTGATGGCCTCGAGCAGATCTGCAATCTAAGAGCGCAATGATGACGTCGGAATTAGTGATTCTTATGTTGTTGTCATGTCCTTCCCGAAGGGAAGGAATGAATGTTGCCAGAGCCTGAAAAGGTACTTTTTTTCGATAGATGGCTACACCACCCCCACAATTTAGGCATGGATCTGAGGGGAGAAAATATTCCCAGCCCCGCCCCTCGTGTTTCAGCCCAGAAGACTTTCGACCCACTGATTTATCGAGCATTTCGTGTGTACCCGAGGGTTTTGGGGTATCGGGCATCGAACCCAGGTTTTCCGGTCTGGGGGTGCGATGCTCAACCACAGGCTACCCGGGGCCCCCGGATTCTTATTATTACTATGATTGATAATGCTCGGGAATGGTTTCCACTATTGGTGTTAGTGGCATTTTATCGTGAATTAGAAAAAAATTTCAAATATAAGTAAGAACCAAAATTTTATCCAATTATAGGTGGCATTTCCTACTATTTAAAGAAAGTGAATACTTTTTGTTGCTATTATTTTTTTTATATCATGTGATAAATCGAGTATTTTTGGTCATATTATCTGCAATATCTCCGAAGGAGTTTTTTTAAATTAAAAACATTGTTTAATATAACTTCGAAAATTTTTCTAAAGAGAAATATTACTATCCCATACCATACTTGACAAATATAATTCCAACTCACTTGGCAACATTTTTATTTAGCCCTTTTGTGTTTAAAATAAACACAAAGGGGTTCCGAGCTTATGTTATAAAATAATGATAAAATGATAAAATAGAGGGATATTAAGGGTTTAATATTTTTTATTACAATAATGGTACCATCTTTACAGCTTCTTTATTTTTAAAATTTGAAATCTGGTTTTAATTGTATTTTATAAAAGTCATTAATGAGTAATTCTATATAAAAAATTTCAAATTCATTACAAAATGCTTGTAAAATGAAAATTTAAAAAAAAATTTTTTAAACATTTTTTAAATCTCTAAGGTTTTTTTAAATACGCATATTTTCTTCCAAAGTCTTTTTTCGAGGTACCTTATAATATATTACATAAAAATGTGTATGGGGTTTTTATTCTACTGCTCATTGATTTTATGTACATTTTTTTATTGTGAAACGGACGAAAAATTCTCAAAAAAGTATTAATTTTGATTTTGAAATTAAAAAAAAATTACTATACATATTAGATCTAATTCCATGCACAGTTTTACGAAACATATATTTCAGAACATTTATAAAAAATTTCTCATCCCTACTTCAATTATCATAAAAACCTTAGGGTTTTGAATAATAGTATATGATCAAAAATTGAACATGGAGAAATATCAGTTGGAAGTTTTTATTCCATGAACAGAGTATGATACAATATTCATCCAAGAGACTGAAACTTTAAAGAAGTGTTAATTAGCTTATTTAAAACTGCTTACCATAAGCAATTGCAAAAATGCAGAATAATTAAATAGTATATCGGTATAATGATTATATACAAGTAATATAATTTTTTTAAAGTGAATTTCTACTTTGTTAGGAAAACTTATTGGTGCCATCTGTTGCAAATAAATCTAACTTGCACTAAATCTATATATATATATATATATATATATATATAAACAAATATGTATTAGGAGAGAGTGAACTAATAGTAGGAATTGAAAAAGGAAACAAATGAAAGAACAATATTTCATAAAACTTTACCTTAACAGTTATAAAAAAAATAAATACACACACCTCAAAGCTAATTCCATGCTCAGTTTTACAACTTATACTGCAAAAAAATGACAAAAGTTTTTTTATCCATTTTTTTTTATTTTTTTTTAAAAAGCTTAAATATTAAATAAAAAACCTTTTCGTAAAAAATTTTTTTATTTTTTTCAAGTATTTAGTATTTTTTTTTAAAAAAAGAACTTAGGACAAACAAAATATTTAAAATATTTTGTTCAGAAAATGTCAATGTCTTTATTATCAAACACTGAAGCAAAATATCGCGTGAATCAATCTTACAATTTTACGTTCTTGTGACAAACCGCAATAAAATAATTAGGTTTTTCTTTTCCTCCTCTAGCCTCTTTTTCCTTCAGGCATCAATTTACATGGCATGTGTGTCAAGAAAGTTCATAACATTTCCCTTTTCATTATGGTTTTTGTTTATATTTCGGAAAAGAAAAAGTGTTAGCTGAAGACTAATAACCTTATAAAGAAGTTTGAAAATGACTTGTCTTTTGGATAAAAAAGATATGTTAAAGGGAAAAATTCATTTTTTTATTTTTGGTATAATGTTTTAAGTCATTCGAGTGAGTGAATATTTACGTCATACCAGTGGCATAACAGAGAATATTAGCCCCCCTACAAAGACAGATTTTGGGCCCCAAGCCGGAGCTTACAAAGGATTGCCAAATCGAAACATAACATAGGCTTTGGCCCAAACCGTCGGCCCCGGATGGGGGTGTACGTTACGTACTGCGTGCACTTTCACTAACGAGGGGTTTTGGCGACGGACCTTGTATTTTTTAACCACATCAAGTGACGACGAACTTTTTAGCGGGCTCCCCTTCCTAACCACACCACATCAACGGGAGAAACCCTTTTACCTGACGTTTAACCTGCATCAACCCCTCTGCAGTGGTACTAGGATCGACTTCATGGCATGCCAGCCACGACTCCGTGACCTTGACCACTTGTTAACCGCAACCACTTTAAATCATTCGAATAAATACGTTTTGTTCTTTTAAATGAATGCTTCAATTTTTGTTTTGTTTTTGTTGTTGTTTGTGTGTGTGAGTTACTTGTTAATTTTCAGATCATTAAAATAGAATGTTGTTGTTACTAATGCCACCTGATCGGCAAAGGCCAGATCAAGGCCCACGAAATTCATCATGGTACAGGGCTAAGTGACGCCTGTCGTTAGCCGTAGCTTTGAGCACCATACAGGTGACAGAACGATTTAGCGCGGTTTCACCCCAATTTTGAGGGAGAACACCCTGGTGGTGGTCAGGGATCTCCCAACTCTCTTCCCCTTGCACCAACCTCACGAGAGGACTTGCGGCTCGCCGGCTATTTAAAGTACCCCCATGCCACGCAGGCACTATACATTTACAAACATCCATGTCTTCTTCGGGATTCGAACCCAGTCCCAACGGCACAGCAGTCAGCGTCACTAACCACTATACCGGATGGGCGACAAAATAGAATGTAAAGTTGATAATTGAAGATTTTCGGCACCTCATATATTTTTGCTTTTAATTCAGGTTCTAAGGCCCCAAAAGCAACAAGGGAGAATACATTATTGATTGATTAGTTATTAATTTTTTGTTTGAAAAAAAATTAAAAGAAGATTTTAAGAAACGGTTGGAATTTAGTTGCCAACCCAATGGAAAATGAAATAAACTGCAATACTGAAAAGGATTTTTATGATCACACAGAGCAGACGACATACGCATGTATGACCAATGATACGTACCAATGATGTACTAATGATTGATACGTATCATTGGTCGTACATTCAAAACGTACCAATGAGGAACTTCAAAAGTACCATTCACAACTGAAACGGAAAATTGCAAGCGTTAAAACAGCCCTACTTCAAACCAATTGGCATTCGAAATTGCATCCATACATCTGAAATAAAATAATAATAATTAATAGTTCCTTTCTTCCTCAGTGGCTCGATAGCTCAGGGTGGGCTTTGGCCTTCTCAGGAAGCCTTTTCTAGGCCAGCCTTCTTCCTGCTAGTGTTCTCCAATTCTTAGTTCTCAAAACTAGGAGATATTTTTCTAGGCCATAAATGCATCTAAGATTTGGCCTGCCCTTTCTTCGTGTGCCAATTGGTTGGGCATTGAAGAATTTTTCAATGGTATGGTCTTCGTCCAGTCTGACAACGTGACCTGCCCATTTAATTCGTTAATGAATAGTTATATAGATATAGTTACAAAAGTTGTTTGCATAATGACTGAAATATGTTAAAATGACAAATGTAGTTGTAATCAAACAAAAACGCTGAAATACATATTCATCTTGAATTTAATGATTATTTTTTTTAATATTTAAAAATATTTTACTCTTTATATGAACATAATGAAAATGATTACAAAACAATACAAAATAATATGCATACAATAATAATCTATATGCATAAAAAAGATCTAATATGATTTTCTAAAGCATGCAAAACGCAGTTTAAGAACGAAAGAGTAAGTTTATTCCATGAGTAAGTGTTTATTAACGTTGCAATATAAAGCAGCACGAGGATTTTGGTGTCTGAACCATGGTCAAGGGAACGAGTCAAGTGCAACTGAGCTAACACCCCCTCTCCAAACTTCTGCACCTCGCCAATGGGAGGACAGAGTCTTTCGACCGATTTATCGTGCATCAGCTCCTCGACCCGATGGGTCTTCAATGGCACAAAGACTCAATTTTATGACATGTCAGCTACGAGCTGTGTGTGTGTGGTGACCATAAAAATATATAATAAAACAATTCAATTTTCGTTTCATTCCAGACAGCGAAATTGCATGTGTGTGTGACTTCGAATCTTTTTTTTTTTCTCTCTCTCTATATATATATATAAGTAATCCAATTTAAATCACTCATAAGTTATGAGTTCCATTATTTTTGGAAAAAAAACTAAGCATGCATCTGAAATTGAGTTTTTCAAACAAAACATTTAAAAATCATGGATGCACAGTAAATATATACAGGAGGCTTCGACTTTTGCACGAACTTGGTGCCGAAAGTGTGTGCTTAGTTTGAACGTTCAGAAGTAGAGGGGTGTAAGAAAATATGTTCCGAAAATTGTGTTTTAAGGTATCCGATTACTTGTGACAACTTTTCTTAAGACGTTGAAAATGACTAAATTCGGTCAAAACAGATATTTTATTATTATTATTATTGAATAGAATCTATCTTTTGGCTTTACAAAACATACTTTTTTTGTTTCTGCGCTTCCTAGATGTCAAGTTACAATCAATTTTAAAAAATAGGAAAGACCGGAAGTGAGCCTTTAAATTGCTCAAAATTTTTCATGGCGAGTCTGATAACTCAAAGTGTTACAGATGTATTTCTATGAAACTTTATGAATTTTATATTTATGTTATTTTCTTGAGAATGTACTAAAATTTTCTTATTGTATGAATATTTTTCTAGTTATGGCTTGTTATTTAAATAATAGTCTCAAAAAGAATGTCACATTTTTTATAATGTTTGTTTGATCAGCTCTAAAATTTTGAAATTTTTAATAAAACATTAAAATTTTAGTACATTTTCTAGAAAAATGCATCAAATTTGTTTTAGTAATGCTTTTACTAATATAAGTTAATTACTTTTTTCTCTCATTGCTTTGAAGTTTTTTCAAATATTTTGCTAAAATTTCACTCATAATTGGGATTTTTGTAAAATTTAAGTATTTTAAAAAATTGTTAGTTAAATATTAGTATTGATTCCTAAAGAGAGCATTTATAATGTTTAAAAATATGCTATTTTGTAAAAAAGTACTCCGAACGTTTTCGGAAACCTTAAAAAACTGGAGATATGGGGATTGTGGGTTTTTTAGATTAATTAAGCACATTTTAAGAAAAATATGCTAAAACTAAGAAGAGAAAAAGAAATTATTATGACTAAAAAGGTAAAAATTGGTACAAAAAAAGTACATAAACGGGCCCATTCTGTACAAAAAGTAAAGGAACAAATTATCAATTTTGATGTGTTTCTTCGATATTCTTTTTTGAAATGACATTCAGGATAAGAGATATTTTAATTTAAAAAAAAAAAAACTAGAGCATTTTATCTTAGTTATAATATGAAATTGCTTTAAAAAAATTTGATTATATTCACATATGGGATTGTAAATTTTGTAATAAAACAGTGGTTGATAAATCTGAAGGTTAAAACACTTGTACTATTATACAGAACATGCAGAAGAGATTTCAGTTAATTATTTAAAAAATTTTTGAGCAATTGCTGTCCCCGTTCGAGCATAATAATAATAATAAAAAAACACATTTCGAGTAAGCATTTAAAGCATGGCATCCTGTTTAAAGTACTGGCATCTGCTTTTACTAAAACACTTGGTTTTTTCTAGTGAATCGAAAATAATAAGCTTGGTATTTTTATAAAGATAATAAGATGGCCTGTAAAAAAATCATAAAAAATGTCAATTTTTGGCAAAATTTACGATTTTAGGGTAGTTGGATACCTTAAGCAATTC
Source organism: Trichonephila inaurata madagascariensis (assembly GCA_019973955.1). Taxonomy (NCBI): domain Eukaryota; kingdom Metazoa; phylum Arthropoda; class Arachnida; order Araneae; family Nephilidae; genus Trichonephila; species Trichonephila inaurata. The sequence goes on from BMAV01009736.1 coordinate 145,737, forward strand.
TTACCCACCCAAAATAAACCTATCTACATGGAATATTTTACTAGGAGAATATTCTACATCTAGAACATTTTTCGATAATGAGGAAATGAGCTCTTTCGCAGTTTCATCATCCGCTTCTGCCGATTGTAAAAGTGAATTTAAGGTATCCGACTACGTTCGGAACCATGATTTAAAAAAGGCAAATAAATGGATAATTTTCATGATATTTAGTGTCACTTAGATTAGAATACATGTATCAAATTGTTTTAAGGACATTTTGACAAAATTTTTTTATTTAAATACAATATTTTGGCAAGAAATTAACTTAGAATAATCTTTTTTCAAAATGTTCTCCTTTTGTGAAAAATACTTCTATTATAATAATATTTTGCTTGTTTATAGCTCAGACCTCTATACAGAGGCTCAACTATGATTTTTGAAAAATTCGTATTATTTTTAGAGTTACAACCATTTGAAGTAATTATCGGCGTTTTTTTCTTAAAATTTCTCCCCTCTGTTGTCGTAAAACATGGATAAAACCCCTTCTAAGTTATATATTTCAAAAATTCTAGTTGAGCCTCTGTACAGAGATCTGAGCTATATACAGGCAAAATATTATTATAATAGAAGCATTTTTCACAAAAGGAAAATATTTTGAAAATGGGTCATTCTATGTTCATCTTTTGGCAAAATATTGTACTTAAATAATTTATTATTGTAATACTATTCTTAAAACAATTTGATATACATTTTCTAATCTAAGTGACACTAAATATCATAAATGTTATCCATTTATACGCTTTTGCAAAATCACGGTTCCGAACGTAGTCAGATACCTTAACACATGTAAAGAATAACTCATTTAAAATTTGTCAAACCTGCCCTTACTTGCATGAAACGTGTTAGAATTATTAATCTATTCTTTCAATCTTCACGCAAACTAAGAGCCGTAGCTTGAATAATTAAAAATTTGGAGGGACATCATTTTGATAATAATCATGAATCCATGATGACAAACATCTTTCCATTTCATCCATCATTATGCCGTGTCTTCTAGAAACAATCTTTGAAGATACTTTTCCGCAATTTTTTACGTATTCCTTAATTTTATTTATATTTTTCATAACAGGACAAAATGTGTTTCTTTATCGACAAAAATCTTTAAAGAGTAATTTTAAAGATATTTATAAATTACTTTAAAGTTTTTAAAGTAATTTCAAAAATGCTTTAAAGTTTTTTTAAGTAATTTTTCTTTAAAAAAATGTAGCAATAGTGAAGTGTCTGAAAGTCGATTTGATTTTTATTTTTTTATTTATGTCGTACCCTAAAGCAACACGAAGGCTTTGTCGACAGACCTCGCAATTCTAAATCATGGGCAAGTGACGAGAATGACACTTGAACTGGTACTCCTTCTCCAAACTCCCTCCCCACACCAACGGGAGGCCTTTGAGCCTTGACAGATTAAACGTGATTCAATCTCTCTACACGGTAAGTCTTCAGTTGCAATAGAACTGAAGCCCATGACTCGACAACGCGGGCCACGAGTTCACAACCATGTCTATTTGAATATTGCTCTTGCGTAAAATCTGAGGGCCGCTTATATATATAAAAAGTTCTATAAAAAATAAATAAACAAGCAATTAAAAGATTATTAAAAATGAGTTCACAAGTTGTATACTACTGTAAAAGCCGACGTATAACGCGCACTTTTAACACAAAAAATAAGCTCGAAGTTTACGGGTGTGCGTTATACACCGGGTAAAAAAAAAGAGAGCTTTAAAAAAATGAGCATAGAAAAAAAATTAGACTTCTACATAGATCGAAATACTGATTATTTAAATAACGACATTCCACATGAACTTAAAAGGTTGTAGAGTTCTAGAATATACTATTTTTCCTATATATAAAGCTTTGAATAATTCCTCGAATAAATAAGTTCAAAACATAAGAGCAGTGTACATGTATAGTTCAGGTTTCTTCGCAAAAAAGGGGATGCGTGTTATACAGTGAATATACCAAAAAATTAAAAATTGCGGCTTGAAAGTGTAAATGCACGTTACACGGTGGTGCGCGTTATACGCCGGATTTTATGGTATACATGCGCAACACACACTTTATAGTTGTTTTGCTAACTTATCTAAAATCAAAATGTTCTTCTATAGAGCTCTCAATTCATTGAATTACAAGGTTAGAAATTTCATTCCTTTACCTTAAATACATAATTCTATTAATATTAATTTTCTGAAAGTGATTATTTATTAGATTATACCGAAAAAATGTAACATTAAACATATTTATAGAGGAATTATATCAATGTCTCCTAAGATTCTCTGAAAGTAAAGCACACATTTAGTAAATGCATATACATTTTTATTTTCAATTTTCCGAAAAGTTCTTCAAAATTCTCTTTATCATGCTTGGATAACTTGATTGGCTAAGAATACGTAATCAACTGCAATCAAAACGATTATACATCACTTTCTTTTAAAGAAAAAATGGTAAAAAACTACGGTTTCCAAATTTTGTCTCAAATTTCTAGCAGCAAACCGTTCAATTCTTTTGCTTGCTCAGTCTCGCGTATGGAACTTGTTCTGTACTGATTTGCCTCCAACCCCCTATTTGACGGTTCACGGTTAATTTACTCTCAATGGGAAGATGTTCAGCTTCAGTAATTACCGATGTACGAAGTTAACTTTTTCAATTATTTATTTTATCTTTAACGCGCGGTATCCAGACATTTTAATATCTTATGAAATATTATATTAGGTACTTGACGTTATCCACTCGTTTCGCTGAGTACTTCATAATGTTGTATGAATATACAGTTATTGTGTCTAATACATAAAAAACTAAAATATCAGTGGCGCAATAGCCCATGAGGGTCAAGGCCTGTCGCGGCCCTAAGGTGCGCGTGCAAGAGGGTTCGAGAAAAAGCAAACATGATCATAAAAATAGCTACTCTTATTCTATCTCTAGCACCTTATGCGTGTTTCTCAAACTGTGGGCCCCCCTAGGAGGGCGTGGTAACCCTACAAGGGGCGCGAGCATGTTGAAAAATTGAAAACATAAGATTATTTTAAAAAATTATAAATTTACTGAAAGTAAGCAAACTATATTCTGACATAATAAAAAAGTAAAATACACATTTACACTGATATAACAAACTTGTGAATATATCAATACTGCGCAATGTATTTTATAATTAATTTGACAATACTAAGTTAGGAACAAGTTTTTATTAATTACCAGTGCTCCATGGGCTTGTCGTACATAAAATTATATGCAAAAATTAACACTTATCTTAATCCCTTAAATACGGATTAAAAAATTCCGCGATTCGTTCCTCAATGCCACTCTTTAACACGTAGGCGAGCCTATGGGGTGTATTGGGGAAGGTAGAAAATTAATAAATAAGCAAATCCTCTGGAATAAGTAAATTCTTCCCAAACACTGTAAAGGTCCTTTTATTGCATTCCAAAGTCTTCCAAATAATTTTATGGATAGCAATGCACAGAAAATATAGTATTTCGTAAAGACGTATATATACGTCCGGAGCGATTAACGCTTTGGCTGAGCGAGACATTTATATACGCCGATGGCACTTGAGGTTCAAGTCGTATAGTACCTTTAGTGTCCAAGTGTATTATTGAATTCAATACATTGTTATTGTATGGAAGGGGGGCGCGATGAAAATTATAATCGAATAGTGGGTCGCATACATTGAAAGTTTGAGAAGCACTGCCTTATGCAGTATACAATTTTATAGCTTAACTCTGGAATCAATATGAAACCCTAATCCGTAAGGTATCCAACTACCCTAAAATCATGAATTTTTTCAAAAATTGGTACTTTTTTTTTTTCTTTTTATTTTATAGGCCAGCTTATTAGCTTAATAAAAATAACAAGTTTTTTACTTCCATTCACTAGAACAAAAACTACAAGTGGTTTAGTAAAAGCAGATGACATAACTTTACACAAGATGTAATCCTTTAAAATGCATTTTACACGAAATGCGTTTTTTTTTTTTTTGAAAAGCTTAAACCGGGACAGCGATTGCTCAAAAATTTTTTAAAATAATTTGCTGAAATTTTTTGTGTATGTTCTGTATAACAGTAGAAGTGTTTTTAACTATCAGATGTATCAATCACTGCTTTATTTCAAAATTTACAGTCCTTTATGTGAATATAATCACTGTGTTTTTAAGCAATTGCATATAATCGCTAAGATAAAGTGCTCCAGTTTTTGTTAAAATTAAAATATCTCTTATCCTGAGTCATTTCAAACATGAATAACAAAGTAACACATCGAAATTGAAAAATTGAGAATTTGTTAATAAAACTTTTGTTCAGAGCAGGCCCCGTTTATGTAATTTTTTTGAACACTTTTACATTTTTTTCCCATTTTCATAATAATAATTTTTTTTTCTGCTTTCAATTGTAGGATTTTTTCCTTAAAATATATTAAATAAATCGAAAAATAACAACAGCAACAACAAAAAAAAATCCCCATACCTCCATTTTTTTAAAAAAAAGTTGTCGCAAGTAGTCGTATATCTTAATCGGAAAACTAGATTATTGAAGTTCACTAATATGGATTTGAAGCTCCTTATTATGATCCTTCTCGAAGCTCGAAGGCTCGGTCAGCTCCAGGGTTGTCTGCTTCCACAATTCCTGGTGGACTCAACGTCGACTGTTAATCTCAAGATGCACGACCACCCAGTCGCTGTTCACCTTTTCTAATACTTGAATTTCACTCTTAACGATCAGCGCTTTACCATTAACTCACATACTCAACGACACTCTCTTAAATTGCATTTGCATAAAATCAAGTCATCTCTACGGAAAGCGCTTTTTAAACTAAAATCACACCTTAAAGAATATTTTCCCCAATAGGATTAGAAGAAGAACTCGAATAGTACCCTTTAACAGGCCTACTGTGTCCATCTCAGTTTACGTGACCTTGGGTGCTGAGGTACATTAGCAGATGTTTTGGTCAGGTGGTCAGTCTGATGCGAAATTCTCACTGTTCAGTTATCAAGAAAGCTTGTGGTACTCATTTATCGACCCATTGAAGGGATGACAGGTAGAGTCAACCTTGCCCAGCCGGCGATTTGAGCTCCGGACCTGTGGTGTGAAAGCGCAATGAGCTACCACTGAGCCACTTGGCTGTGTAATACATGTCTTACCATTAAACTTTTATATAATTTGAGCATGTTTAATAATTACTAGTAACCCCATAAACTTGTCATATACAAAATTAAATAAACTTGATAATTCGTACGGTTTATAATTAAAACAGTATTGAAGCTTTAGCGTCCAAGTACATAATTATTGCATTCAATACATTTTTATTGTATGGAGGGAGCGCGATGAAATTTATGATTGAAAATTGGGTCGCAAATATTAAAAGTTTGACAACCAGTGCCTTAATCAACTCTTAACGGATCTTTACTCAACAAAAGAAATATGCTTACCATATTTCATGTCTGAAGGTATAACATAAGAAACGAAGGCTTTTTATCTAAGCTAAGAATGGGATTTCGCTAACACTCATTCTTAGCGGATCTTTACTCAACAAATGTACCCCATTAACCAAATTTCATATCTATATGGCTAATAGTTTGGGAGATCTCGTGATGAGGGTGTGAGTCGTTTTCCCCCTTTAAACAGGGTGTTACCGAATTCGAACGACAAATTCAAGGGGCGGCAGTAGGCTGCATGGGTACGATAAATCACCATAGAACATGGGGTCACAAACCACGTTTAGTCAATGAAAATTGCGATAATAGTAGCCGTCGGAAGGACGATGAGCCAGACGAGGGGAGTGGCCAAACGAATGCGGAGATTTAGAACGTCGTGGTAGGGTTGAAGAAACATACACATAAGCAAATTTCCTTCTTCTCTCAGAGTTTCTTCAGGGAATACTGGCCGCTGCTCACCAGAACGTGGGATTTACGCAAGATGGTGTAGTAGTACATTTTGCGGTTGCGGTGTGTAACCACCTCCATGGTACATATTCTAAGAGGTGGAATTGGACGCAAAGGATTTGTTGCTTGGTCTCCACGCTTCCCGGACCTTGATTCCTTGGATCCCTTCTGGGGGTGTATGAAATGCCGGTGGTTAGTATGGTGGATTTCATGGCGTGGATCATCGTCGCTTCAGATTTGTTTGAACGCCGTCGTTCAATTCGTCTATCGGTGTCGGCTGTTCTATGACCTAAGTAGCCGTAACTATGTACAATTCCTGTGGTAATAACTTGTTGTCGTATTTCTGACGTCGAGCTGTGATGCATTGTTCGTATTGTAAACAAACTTTATTTTTTAATAAGTATATTTCTTACATCGTATTGTCTTTTTCCTTCGACTTAATTACTATAATTATATAGAATAGCATTTAATAATCAATGAGTCTTTTTAAAAATTTTTAATTCTAAAAATAAATAATAAAATAAATTGAAAAAAAAAGGAATAAAAACAGCAAATTGGCCAATCACGCGACTCGAACCCTGACCGGCAGTGTGGTATTCCGATATACTGCTGATCACGCCGCGGTGATGCTTGTCTGGGAGAAAAACAATTTGTATATAAGCTAAGAAGGAATTTCGAAGGCTATTTTCTTGGAATTGACTGGCCATTCGGCGCAATTATATTGAGGGTTGAACACCTTATAAGAGTACTACAATTACACAAAGTCTCGTGCCCAAATGAATTTACTTTGTTAATTGAAAGAGCTATATGTGTCTCACAGAAAAAATGTAACAAATAAATTCTATGCTTTTTCTATAAAAATCAATTTGGGCTGGCAGACTAACAGTTTTACGAATATCATACAAGCAAAAAAAAATTCTGCTTAGCTTCATAAACTTTTAAAAGTAGAGTACTTGTAGCCTACCCCCGACCTTCGATATAATAATTTTCAATTGTCTCGGAATTAATATAATATAATTTCAGGGCCACTCAAATAAAAGTGGCACTACAGTTGTTTTGATAAATGGTTTAAGAAGTGTTGGAAAGCTAAAATCTTATTTTTTTGACAACTTGAGATTTGTACATTTTCAAATTGTATAGATTTAAACCTTTCTAAAAATACCTTACTTTAACCTATAGGGTAGTTAGAAGCCCCGAAAACCTATTTTTAAATAATCGTTGTGAAACTGGGCCATTCCCATTTTATTTTTTGCAAATTTTTTTATGTGAAAAAGGGGCCAAATTTCACTATGTTTGATAAAATATTTTATAAATTACGAACAAATTAAAAATTAGCTAAAAGCTCATTTCAGTATAATGAGACAGACGTACTTTAATTGTATGAAAAATTTCAAACCTGTACATATAACAGATTTTAAGAAAGGGTACATTGAAAACAGCCAATTTAACATTGTCGGTATAGAGGTTTTCTACTCCTCTTAATGCTTTTAATATAAATTAGTATACAAAGAAAAGAAGTAATACATACGTGACAGATAGGCTAGAAAAAATCTTCTCGTAGGTTGAAACAAGTGTCCCAGCGGTCCGCGACATGATAGATATACTGGGTGAAGAAATTCTCTGCGTAATTTTCCTCTTATTCTGAATTCGAGATGCCGTATCTCCCTCAATCTTGTTTAACATATTACATACATATGATATATTCCAGCATTTTCTTCCTATTGTACGGATTTAACGTTTGTGTCATCGCTCCTTCTTTATGATGCAATTTGAATGTACAAAATTATAATAATGTTTGCAATACAATTCTTCCATCCGCAATTTTATCGTCAGCATGATAGGATAAATTTATTAAAACATGAGTGATTTATTTATCTTATTATGTGAAATCAGTATCAATTTTTTATTGGCCATTTCACTGCCCACAACCACGAGTGCTCTGTTTTCCCACCACCTCTCTATCTACTCCCCCCATCTTCTCTGAGTTTGGAGGACAAGGATAATATCTCTTTCTTTCGAGATTATTTCCTCATTTAGTTTTCGTAAAATATTAAAGCATAAAAAGTATGCTTACGTAACAAAAATCTTCGCAAAACCAAAATTGATGAGACCTTGGGAGCTCGTCAGGAATGTAAATGTGAGGTACAGAAATTTCGATAAGATACTTACTTACCTCAAAATATAAAAAAAAATATATGGCTCTATTATAAAATATGATTAGAAAATATTTTAGAGAGGAAAAAAGGCTGTATAAAAACTTTGCATTATATATAGACGAGTAATATTCAATCTCTGTTAGATAAAAAACGTAATTTGTATAATATTATGTAGTTAAGTTTCAATCTGTATTTAAAACATATTGTTAAGTAGATCCGAGGGTTCGTGGATTTTTTATGCAAAATAATCACAAAGAAAATAAACAGTTCTTTAAGAGCGATGCGAATTTATTATCAAAAATCCAATCCTTTAAATACAGGATTCAGCAGCAATATTCACAGAATAAATCCCCGAAGGTCTTCACACCTTCAACAGCAATCAAACACAATAACCAGTGTTTAAAAATACGCGTAAGTAAAGATTATTCACAAGCACAGCCGAGCTAATCGCTAGTCAAAACAATCCTCACTACTCGCTGGTTTAATCCAGACTTAATCCGTTCAGGCGAGTATCTTTTTATAGACGCGACAGAAACTTCCAAAAATATAACAGCTCGTGTCATTGAACGTGACATTAGTGGAGAGATCTACTACTTTCTAGAAGATTCCAGAGGGTTCCGAACTCGCCAACATGGTCGCCAATGACGCCAAAATGGTCGCCAAATTGGTCGCCATAAATGATGCCAACTTGGCTCTACCGCCAAGTTCTCATGGAATCGCCATTATAACGTAAGGGGCGGCATTGCTTGTGAGTAGCACATTTTTAACATGAAATAAATATAACATAGAGTAATATAAATGCATTAAACACTCAAGTACAAACTATTTACACTATTTACACAAAATTTGTAACAATATAGTTTTTCAATATAATTAAATAATTTTTAAAGTAAGTTTTATTTCAAATTGACTTTTTTTTTATTTTGAGAAAAACAGTAGTACTAAATTTTTTTGATCAAGTTTTTTTTTCAATTCAAAGTCAGAAATGATTACTTCGCATTTTTATCTGAAAACTGAAGTTTTATGCGGTATTATAATATTTATGTTTTTCTTTAGAAACTCGTCATGTATATTCAGATGAAATACGAGTTTTTCCTCTAGTACTGAAAAGCATAATACAAAACATACCAAACATTTAATAGGAGTATTTTTTTTTTAACACACAGGCAAGTTTTATACCATTTAACGTGTATGTGAAATAATTCTTCATTTTTTAGACAAAGAAATGTATGTCATTAACAGACTAGAGAGCACTAAGGTCTTAAAACTTTATCAACTCATGGAACCCTTAAGAATAAAGATATTTCCAGGGGCCCCATCCATATAATATGTCTTATAACAGAGGTTTCCAAACTTTTCTGTCTTATAGATCCCTTACCATGTTTTTCAGGATAGATCCCTATTTACCTCATATTGAAATTTTGCAAATTTATGAACTTAAATGTCTTTTTGACAGCTGGTACAGAGCTACTACATTAAAAGAATTAAATTCCTAACTGTAGTGAAGTATAGTGTTAAAGAGGTGTCAAAAAGCTAAAATACTTTAACCTAAGATACCTTACTTTAACCTCTAGGGTAATTAAAAGCCCTCAAAACATATTTTTAAATAATCATTGAAATTGCGCCACGCCCATTTTTGAATGGCGAAAAATGTAAGCAAAGTACTTCGTTTTTGCTTAAAAGTTAAACGTCTGATATAAACCAAAATATGTATCTTTTATTGTAAATTAAGCCTTTTATTTTATCTAATCCTAGATGATTAGAAGTATCACTGTGTGTAAATATTAAAATCAATTTATCTGAAAACTTTAATTTTGATGTTTGATGTACCTTTTCTGAGAAACTACTGTTCATAGGTACGTAAATTTTTTATGATACATTCATAATGATAGGTAATGTATACAGAATTGAGCTTTTTTTAAAAAAACTCAAAAATTTATTTTTTACAATTTTTTTATGTGAAAAATGGGTCAAAATTCGCAATGTTTGATAAAATATTTCATAAATTGTTAAAAAATTGAAAACTATCTAAAAGCTCATTTCAGTATAATGAGAAAGGTGTACTTTAATTGTATGAAAAATTTCAAATATGTACATATAACAGATTTTGAGAAAAGGTACATCGAAAACAGCCAATTTAACGTTGTTAGTATAGAGAGAGAGAGGTTTCCAACTCCTCTTAAGGCTGAAGACACACATGACAATTAATTAAATTAAGCGTTATTAATTAAATTAAACTTAAATTAATTAATACATAAAATAACCGAGCAACAAACAAATGCTTTTAATAGGAGGGATGAATCTGAGGCTTCAATAATAAACTTTCAACATTTGGCAACAATCTTGTTAGGTATATGTCCTCGGTTAGCACTGTCCAGTCTCCTCCCCCCCTTCTTTTATTATCTTGAGATTAGCAACCACGCTTAAACTTTTTCCCACTAAGAAAAACAATTAAAAGCTTTCTCAAGTTATTCCACAAGTTTGGATAAATAACAGATATATCTTTTTAAAGCAAATTGCTGTCATCCATTTCTAAACTTTGGTTTAAGATCTTCGTTAGTGTCTATTCCAATTAGTTTCTGTTGTAATATGACATTTGTTTTTATGCGTACTGTGGTATTATCATAGTCAAAACATTTTCAAACTTAGTTTCAAAATCTGAATAAACAACATTTAAATATTGAACGTATGTTAAAACGTTATTTTCCTGTCAAATTGCCTGTGACAAATTGGGAAACTGGAAAAATTCGCGCCGGCCTATATTATAATCCATTAGCCTAGTTCCGGCAAGAAACGCTGAAATGATGGTCTTTGTTTTAAAAAAATTTATGCTGTCGCCTTGTAACTGAAAATTAACCTCATTAAGGTATCCGACTACGTTCGGAACCGTGATTTTAAAAAGGGGTATAAATGGATAATTTTAATGATATTTAGTGTCACTTAGATTAGCGTATAAAACTGTTTTAAAGGACGACAAAAAAATTTATTTAAATAAAAATTTTTCGGCAAAAATTAAGAATAACCCAAAAATCTCCCCTTTTTTTGGGAAAAATTTTCCCATTTAATAATTTTTTTTCCCTTTTTAGCTCGACCTCACAGAGGCTCAACTATGATTTTTAAAAAATTCACATTTTTTCAGGTTACCCCTTTAAAAAAATTAGGGGGTTTTTTTTTAAAATTTTCCCTTTGTTGTCGTAAACATGGATAAACCCCTTCTAAATTTTACAAACATTCTAGTTGGCCTCTGTACGGGTAAGGGTATATTCGGCAAAATATTATTATAAAGAAGCATTTTTTTACAAAAGGGAATATTTTGAAAATGGGTATTCTATTTTTTTTTTAAAAAAGATTAAATAATTTTTATTTAACTATTCTTAAAAAAAATTTTTTTATTCATTTTTTTAATCTAAGTGACATTAAAAAACCCCTAAATTTAAAACCATTTATTCTTTAAAAACGGTTCCTAGAATCCCCAAAAAAAAAATAAATCTTTAAAAAGGTAAAAACTGGTTTCAGTTGATTAAATTTTCTTTTAAAATTAAGTCACGATCGGTTTAATGGGGCCACTTTCCAGGACCCATTTACCCCTGAAGGGCCCCCAAAATTTTTTTTTCACTGGGGGACCTCTTGCTTTCTCCTCATAGACCCTGGGGGTCATATAGACCCCTTTAGGAATCAAAAAACCAGAAATATAGGTATTTCAAAAAAATGTTTAAAATAATCAATATTTATAGGTATTTTAACCGTTATTTTTGGCGCCCCCTTTTAGGTCGAACATGTGTTTTACGAAATCAAACGATGACGAGTATACTCATCAATCAAAGGTAAAATTCAGCTGTTAAAATATTGGATTAAAAAAATGGGGTTTTTTTTAAAAAAAGAAAATAAATTTTTTTTTTTTATATTCATAATATTGCTCGAAAACCAACCGACCGGAAGTTTTATGATTTCTATGAATTTTGTGACTTAAAAATTTCCCATTGAGACCTAAACACTTACTGATTTACTTCCTTCTTTACTGACAAAATATTTTCTACCTGTCTTGACACTGGGAAATCTTGGAGAGGCGCTGTACGGTTGATCACAGTATTCTTAACAAATAGCATCCTTGCCTTTCCCACCGCAATACAATATCTATTCTTCAGGCAGCACGGCATTGGGCCATTGCTCTAATGTCAGCTCATGGTTCTAACGTCAGACAATTGGCATTTACCCCACTCGATAGCTAGGTAACTTCGGGCCAACAGCTATCGATGGGCTCAGCACCTGGTCGGTGTCACGCATTTGTTCCCATGGCTGACCATACCTGAAGGAACCCAATTATAAATCAACTTTCCAACTTTTTCCTTTGATCCTTTTTGACTAACATCTTAAAAAAAAATATTATCGCGCATAAATGAATTCGTTAAGCGAACTTAAACGCTATTTCAGCCGGTGTATACGGGGACGCATGAGTTCATCTTAAATTTTTCATATTTTTTATTTATTTGTATTTCTCCGCCTGGCATCGACATATTCTAAACGTCTTAAAGTTTGAGATTATATTTTGTTTTTCTCAAAAATTTCAACTTAAATAGCCAACGGTCTCTACTTTTTACTCATGACGAGTAAACTCGTCAATACACAAAATCCTGCGACTTCTCCTTGACGAGTATACTCGTCAATCACAGTTAACTTGTGAAGTAAAAGCAATTTAACCCTCCAAGCGGTCTGCACGTAAAATTCCGCCATTCCAGAGATGCTTTTTCTGCCTTCAAGCAAGATTCCCAAAAGCGGCCGAGCCGCATTCTTAAGCAGCTCAACCGCTTTTGAGAACCAACGAAAGCAAAAAATATGCGCAGTGCATTTTTTGAAGCATCTCCAGAATAGCAAGACTTTAAGTGCAGACCGCTTAGAGGGTTAAGAAAAATACTTTAATTTTTTACCAAAAATCTTTAACATAATATTAATTTAATCGACTCTTTAATTCGTACTCCATGTGCCATCTACCCTGGCATTACATTTAGCAATTGGGATATGTGTTTCCGTTTCTTTTACACTAACTCTCGAAGTCTATTGAAGCTATCAGCAGTGGCACTTTATATTCTGCCTTAATTTGCTTTATATTTCGTTTTTGTTGTTCACATACTTTCAGAAATACTTTTAACTCAAAAATATTATTCAGAATGGCATTAAAATGTTTATAACTGTGTGAAAAGCTTCTGTGCAATCCGCAAGTTTGTGGTCTGAAATTTGAGTACAGCAATACCCCGAACTTACGAGATACATGGGACTATAACCACGTAAGTCGGGGAAAAATTTCACTAAAAAATATTTATTTTTATTTGGGGGAGGAGACGAAAAAAAAAAAAAAAAATATTTAATAAATTCTTAGAGAGCACAAATACAAAATCACGAACAAAACTTATTTTGATGTAGAAGGTTTCATAAAAATCTAACAAAAGGTCTGCCAACTCAAAGATTTTTCTCCCCTTCCTCGAGCGCCTAAAAATTTTTACCCCTTTTTATTAAAAAAAAAATGCCTTCGTTTGGGTATGTATTTTAAAAAATTTTGTTTTTCCCCCTTTTTTAAAATTAAACTGATGCCTTCCGTTCAGTTCCCAACTGTTAGTCGATCTTCGAATTGAACTGGGTCTAAAGACTCACGTTCTTCAATGTCTTGCTTTTGCTCATGAATTTCTGTGAGCTCATCCATTGTCAGCTCCTGATTGTGGAAATCCAGCAGATATTGAAAGGCATCACTATACATATCTGAATTTTCTTCAATCACTTTATCAATTTCATCAGTTTCTGGAAATAATTCCGTCTGAGTTTTAGTGATGGGAAAAAAAAAGAAAAGGATTGCACAAGATTTGAAAATTACGTAACTCCGAATCGCGTTAAGTCGAGGTATTACTACACTTTCCCTGCTTAAATTTGGTTTTTAACATGAAATCTGTTGATATATTGATTTGTACCTTCTCCAAGGGAAAAACCTTTTGATTCATCCATTCATGATTGGTTCCACCCAGTTCAATCCATACAGACGATCCTTTCCAATTTCATTGGTTCACTTTCCCCTTAAATTTGGTTTTAACATGAAATCTGTTGATATATTGATTTGTACCTTCTCCATTGGGAAAATTCTATTATCCATTCATGATTGGTTCACATCCCAGTTCAATCAACATAAGACGATCACATTACCAAATTTCATTGGTTCCTTTCCCCTTAAATTTGGTTTTTTAAAATGAAACGTTGATATAGATTCAATTTCCATTGGAAGCCCTGATTCATCCATTCATGATTGGTTCACATCCCAGTTCAACAACATACGCGATCACATTACCAATTTCATTGGTTCACTTTCCTCTTAAATTTGGTTTTAACATGAAATCTGTTTATATATTATTTTTACCTTCTCCATTGGAAACCTTCTGATTCATCCATTCATGATTGGTTCCCTCCCAGTTCAATCAACATGCGATCACTTTCCAATTTCATTGGTTCACTTTCCCTGCTTAAATTTGGTTTTTAACATGAAATCTGTTGATATATTGATTTGTACCTTCTCCATTGGCAAGCCTTCTGATTTATCCATTCATGATTGGTTCACATCCCAGTTCAATCAACATACAGACGATCACATTACCAATTTCATTGGTTCACTTTCCCTGCTTAAATTTGGTTTTTAACATGAAATCTGTTGATATATTGATTTGTACCTTCTCCATTGGCAAGCCTTCTGATTCATCCATTCAGGATTGGTTCACATCCCAGTTCAATCAGCATACAAACGATCACATTACCAATTTCATTGGTTCACTTTCCCTGCTTAAATTTGGTTGTTAATATGAAATCTGTTGATATATTGATTTGTACCTTCTCCATTGGCAAGCCTTCTGATTCATCCATTCATGATTGGTTCACATCCCAGTTCAATCGACATACAGATGATCACATTACCAATTTCATTGGTTCACTTTCCCTGATTAAATTTGGTTTTTAACATGAAATCTGTTGATATATTGATTTGTACCTTCTCCACTGGCAAGCCTTCTGATTTATCCATTCATGATTGGTTTTCTCTACTGGGAAATACAGGGTGTCCGGGCTTAAAGTATTCAAAAGCTATGACTTATTATTACGGAATTACCCATCAGAATGGCCCCCTCGGTTTCGTGTTAAGTGATTTTCACTGTATTTAAAAAAGCAGATGTTCAAAGTGTTCACCTTGCATATCGAAGCAGGATATAGCTCGCCATGGAATGGATAAGTTCAGCAAAGCGTTGTCCACCTAAGTACGCAGCATACAGACGATCAATTAAGTCGTTCGTGTAGTCACTACGTCTCGATACACGAATTCCTTGAGGTTGCCCCATAGGGAAAAATCAACCTTATGAGATCTGGCGATCGTGGTGCCCATAGAACCGGACTTCCACGTCTAATCCAGTGACTAGAGTGTGCCTTATCTAACCAATAATTTACAGAAGCACAGAAATGCGCCGGTGCTGGAGCAACATGAACCATCATGCATCATCATTTACCGTATTTTTCTCGTAAACCGTGAATTGTATCGGTACAGTTCTTTGGATATTTTTTATGTACTCCCAACGAGAAACCTGGCTGTGGAATAGTGAGTGAATATTAGCGTCGCACTGTTCAACAACACGAAGGCTTTTCGCGGCGGACCTTGTAATTTTGAACTATGCTGTTACAAGGACGATATCTGAGCTGGCACCCCCTCTCTAGCTACCACACCACACCAAAGGGAGGACGTTTAAGCTCTCGACAGATTTAACGTGCATCGCTCCCCTACACGGTGGATCTTCAGTGGTACTGCTCGAGCTCATGACACGCCAACCACTAGTCCGTTCCCTTAACCACTAGGCTACCGCGGCCTCCCCTGGCTATGGAAAGTTCGTGCACTATTTATAGGACACTCTGTATACATATAAAATATACGTTTATAAAGTTAAATTTTAGTAGAAGGTTGTTAGTTTTTAACTACATTTGAAAAACGAGATCATCCAAATTTAATGTACGGAATACTTTTGTAAGTGCAAATTCAGAACATTTATTGATATGAGTTTGTTCTAGCTTATTCTAAGCTTCTTTATCATTCGAAAAAAATAAGTGAAAGCTTTATGAAAGACGCAATTTTGACAAACGGAATATTATTTAAAAAAAAAAAAATCGTTGATCGAAATGCAATGCAAATGAATCTATCAACATATTTGTCTTGCTGGTACTTGCCCTGACATTTCTTATAGCCATTTAGAACCCAAACTACACGAATAAAGATAATCTTTATGAAAATGGATCGTTTTAAGGACATTAAAAACTGAGCCCGTATGTAATTACGCGATGGGAGGTAAGCTGTGCAATTGGATGAATAAAGTAATACCCTTATTTGATGGCTTGTAGCGGTAGGTGGACTGTTTTCGACATGCTTTTTGTTTTTCCTTGAATGATTTATTCTTTTTTCCCAAATTTTTTTCTCCGATGGTTTCCTAAATTTCCATATTAATATAAAAACAGTTAAAAGTTTAACTGGACGTGATATGAATTCAAATGAAGCTCTTATTTACTTTATTTATAAAACATTTAGGCGTTCTATTATTTTTTTTAGATAAAATTTATTTATCAGCCTTTTGTTAGGTCAGAAATTTGAAGGTATTTTGAAATGCCTGTGGGAGTGTGTTTTTTTAATGTACAAAAAAGGGAATGAGTTGTTGAAAGGGGGCTGGTAGTTTTAAGTCATACCCAATGAAGGGGAGTACCTCCCTTTCCCCCAAAATTTCGACCAGCCAAAGGGAGGACTTTTGAGCTCGGGAAAGTTTAACGTGATCACCCCCACGGCGGGGCTTCAGTGGACAAGGAAAGCGGACATCCGCCACGAGCCGTGACCATGATAACTAGGGTACCCCCCAATTTTAAAAAGTAAAAATTTATTATTCGGGGCTTTTTAAAAAAAAAAATACAAGACGAATGTTAATGGAAAAAGAGAATGTGAAGAGTATAAAAAATAAAAGCGCAGAAATATCTTTTATTTTTATATCCATATATTTTTGCATTTAAAAAAACCCCCTTTCTATTAAGAATCGCATTAAGATTCTTAGATACACTTAGTATTTAAAGGATACCCCATATATGTAACTCAAAGTAATAAGTATAAGAAATTAGAGAAAATCCAAAACGAGAGGTTTAAACAAGAACGAAAAGGGAAGAAAGACCGACATTTCACCCGTCAAAACCCTTTTTCATTGGAGATTTTTTTGATAGGCATATTTTATTTAATTTACACCCTACTCTGAAAGAAAACGCGGTCTATTGGTGACGCACCTTATTATTTTGAATAATGATCAAATGAAGATACGGCTCCAGAAATGGCATCTCCTTCTTCAAATTCCCACATCAAACGAACGGAAAGACCTTGTCGTAAAACATGGGTCATGGGTGTGGGAGGGTTCGAGGAAGAAGCATACATGATCTTAGAATTTATTCAACTTTTTTTTTTCATTTTATTCAACTTTTAACACTTTACGCAATGCACCTTGGGAGCAATAAGAAATCATAACTCGAAATCAGATCACTAAATTATATGTACTACTTATTTTTGTTAAAGCTCCTTGAATGATCCTGCTGGCAGCCATATAACTTGTTTAGCTGCAATAATGCCTTCCACTATTTCGGTGGATTCTCCTTCTACTATTAATTTTAAGATACGTGACCACCAGTCGCTTCTTATTAACACTTGGATTTCCGCTTACGATCAACTCTTAACCATTATATCACCTACTCAACGACTGATACTTAAATAGAAATTGCATTTGCATAAATCAAGTCATCTCTACGGAAAGAGGTTTTTAAACTAATATCACACTTAAAGAATATTTTCTCCAAGAGGATTAATAGAAAACTCAAATAGAACCTGTTACATCCTTAGTATAATTTAATAATATTTTAGACCTTTATTTTATAAGCCCTTCTGTAAGGTGGATCATATGTAGCATTAGGACTCTAGTTCGCGAACATGACCTTTTATCAACCACGTCCATTTGGTGGTAAGAAGATTAATATTTAAACTGACAATTTCAGTAAAAACCTTCACTTCTTAAAATTTTTTAAGGTACCGACTACGTTCGGAACCGTGATTTTGCAAAAGCATATTAATGGATAATTTTCATGATATTTAGTGTCACTTAGATTAGAATACATGTATAAAATTGTCTTTAGGATATTTTGACAAAAAATTATTTAAATACAATATTTTGGCAACAAATTAACTTGGAATAATCTTTTTTCAAAATGTTCTCCCTTTATAAAAAATGCTTCTAAAATAATAATATTTCTCTTATAAAAGTAAAGACCACTCCAGAGAGTCTGAACTAGATTTTTTGAAAAATTCACATTATTTTCAGAGTTACAACCCATTGAAATAATTATCGACGCTTTTTTCTTAAAATTTCTTCCCTCTGTTGTAGTAAAACAGGGATAAACCCACTTCTAAGTTATATATTTCAAAAATTCTAGTTGAGCCTCTGTACCGAGGTCTGAGCTATATACAGGAAAAATATTATTATATATAATAGAAGCATTTTTCACAAAAGGAGAACATTTTGAAAATGGGTCATTCTATGTTCATTTTTTGTCAAAATAGTGTACTTTAATAATTTTTTATTGTAATACTATTCATAAAACAATTTTATAAAACATTTTCTAATCTAAGTGGCACTAAATATCATAAAGTATTATCCATTTATACGCTTTGCAAAAATTTTCACGGTCGAACGTACGATACCTATAACTCCTTTTTTCAGCTACTACTCTTTTATTTTCGTGTACCCTCTACCGGTATGTTGCTTATCTCCTAGGCTACGTGTACCCTCGGTTGGGAATTCTTCTTTTTGGGTCTTCTTGGGTCTTCGAAAATTCTTTTGGTATTTCTCATAATTTTTAAATTTTGTTACATAATTATTTTAATTCATCAGAGTGTGACATTTGAGTGTTTCTGTGCGTTGGTATCAAATGCAATGATTTTAAGAAATTAAAAAAAGAACTCATTTTTCTAGCACGAAAGATATTTTTAATGGTCACCTTTGCTTATGACTATCTATAGTATTAATGTGTAATGTGTAACAATTTCTATTTCACACTGTCAATTGATTTCACACTTCCCTCACAGGCGTGAACACATGTTCAATTTTAATTTCATAACACATTTACATAAAAGTATTTGCTAAAATTCTGTCTTGGCATATTCTTTCCGTTAGGAATGACTGTTTTTTATGTATTAGATCATCACCACGTGGCATACTTTTTTTACATTAGGGATATTCCTTTGATGGATTATCTGATAAACGGTCCTGAATCTGAAGCTCAACATTTACTGTTAAACTATTGATATTGCAACAGTAGTTCTTATATTAAAATATTTTGCAGCTGACAGTATTACGATGCTGTCTATGTTAAGAAGCTATATTAATCCCCAAGTATGGTATCAGGTTTTTTTTAATGCATTATCAAAGCAGTGAATTTGAAAAATCGGTGGAGATTCTTCGTGCGAATTATATATTTTTTTTCTGGTTCATTTGATTAAATGCGAGACAGAGATAGATTAACACTGTTACTACTTGAGACAAAAGTTATGAAAATTTTGTAATTCGTTACTTTTGTGTTTTGGAACTAAGCCCCCAAGAAATTAGTTTCTTCCTCTTAAACCACACACATTTTCTATGGGGGTTTAAATCGAATGAAGGGGTCAGTCTTGGAAGTAGTTTGATTTTATTAATCTTAAGGTATCCTACTACGTTCGGAAGCGTGATTTTTCAAAAGTGTATAAATGGATAACGTTTATGATATTTAGTGTCACTTAGATTAGAAAACGTATATATAATTGTTTTAAAAATAGTACTACAATAAAAAATTATTTAAGTACAATATTTTGACAAAAAATGAACATAGAATGACCCATTTTCAAAATATTTTCCGTTTATTAAAAATGCTTCTATTATAATAATATTTTGCCTGTATATAGCTCAGACCTCTGTACAGAGGTTCAACTAGAATTTTTTGAAATATATAACTTAGAAGTGGGTTTATCCATGTTTTACGACAACAGAAGGGAGAAATTTTAAGAAAAAAAACGCCGATAATTATTTCAATGGGTCATAACTCTGAAAATAATGTGAATTTTTCAAAAATCATAGTTGAGCCTCTGTACAGAGGTCTGAGCTATATACAGGCAAAATATTATTATAATAGAAACATTTTTCACAAAAGGAGAACATTTTTGAAACAAGGTTATTCTAAGTTACTTTTTTGCCGAAATATTGTATTTAAATAATTTTTTTTGTCAAAACGTCCTTAAAAACAATTTTATACATGTATTCTAATCTAAGTGACACTAAATATCATGAAATTATCCATTTATGCGCTTTTTTGAAATCACGAAAGTAGACTGATTGATTTTTTCTTCCGAACGTAGTCGGATACCTTAATTACTCTACTTTTAATAATGCACCATATTTGCGAAATGAACACTTTTAAACTATTGACAATATTATTTCATCATTTCATTGAAACAGTTTACAGATTTGCTCAAATTACTTACTTTCCTTACAGAGTTCTTATTTTAGCATCTT
The DNA here is from genome assembly GCA_019973955.1 of Trichonephila inaurata madagascariensis. NCBI lineage: Eukaryota > Metazoa > Arthropoda > Arachnida > Araneae > Nephilidae > Trichonephila > Trichonephila inaurata. The sequence continues at coordinate 166,424 of BMAV01009736.1, forward strand.
GCATGAAGTGATCATCTTCCTCAGGGATTTGATGAAATCCCTAATTTAATCATTTCCCTGCGACATATACTCGAATAACCTTGGGCATGCCGGTCTGCCTATTTCTCTTCTTCAGCGTTCTGAGCATGCGCAATCTTCCTACTCTGACACTTCTTTCTTCGTTTAACCGGTAACTGATTAAGTTTCTTATGATTGTTTTTTTCACCTGATGTACCATCTATTCTTTCAAAAAAAAAAAAAAAAATAAAGACTTTTTTTCAGAACGTCCCAAAATGAATTTTTTCAAACTCCCAACAGAAATTATGTTTAAAAATATAAACACATTTGTATTTCTCAGAATTAAGGAAAAAAAGAACCCAGTTTGCATTAATATGATAAAATAATACGCAGAAAAAATGGAAAACAAACTATTCAGTAAATTGATTAGGGAGAGGAATTGTGTTTTAATATTTTTTTTTTTTAATTTAAGTTATTTTTGCTTTGAAGAATCTAGAAATACAATATATATGTGAAAAAAAAATTATGATTAACATAAAAACTGCTGTATCCATAAACTCACTATAATGATGCGAGAAGTTTAGAAGTATATAAGAGGGTAGGGGTGATCGTTTTTCGACCCCTCTCCCCCTAACCCATTTTTCAGTTTTAATAATTCTGCAAAGTAGATGCAATTACATTTTTGACACTTAAATTTCTGTTCTAGGTGCATAAATAGTATTTTAAATATTTTTCACGAAATGTTATGCAAAGATTAAATGTCCATGACACGTACAGTTTTTTTTTTTTAAACAAATAACATCAGCTTCAGTTCTTTAATTGTAATATGACATCCAACATGTCTAATTATTATAATTATAATAATGTTTTAATAATGTTCTGCGGTCACGAATTCATACCCAAAAGGGTTTTTGTTCATTTCAAACATTTGAAACATGCACATATGACGCTTTTGCTACTTTTAATGAAGAGAGCATATCAACGGCATCGGAAATTCTGCCTTTCTTCGTGCCGTAGCTTCGCTAACCTCTTCGCCGTGCGTCAACCGACGAGTTGGCTTGTTCTTTAGCAAGCGTTTGATCTTGCCGGAAGTCATTTTGCTATACTGATGTTCCTGTCTTTCTACACTTTTACTGTGTGCGATTGAGCACAATTTCTACATTGCCTCGCCCCATCTGGATTTGCCAGACCTGAAACGGACTAACGGGACATTCTATTGATTATGGAAAATAAACCTTAACAGAGTGAAGCTGCCACTTCCAATGACCAAGTACAAAATGCTAAATCACCTCCCCTGTGCCACCCAGTACGACCGACCGAAGAATTCATCACCGACAATGCTGCGGCAATATCTGAGCTACTTAAACTCCGAGCGGCTTCCACGCAGCCGGCGCCCGCAAAATCGCCATTATTCCATCTACCCGAGAGGAGTACAGCCACTTCCCAAGGTGAACTCCGAAAGCATTTACAACAAACTACTCACCGTTAGGGGACTCCCTAGGATGTCCCGCTTTTTAGTATCCCTGCCAACCAGGTGGCCCTAGACAAAAAATAGTTGCTAGGGTCACTTCAAAGAGAAAGAAACCAAGGTTTGAAAATAATACTGAACAATACAAGTAATGCAATCTAAATCACAGGTCAAGAGGGAAACCCGCAAAGGGGCGACTGTTGACGAGGATGGATTTAGATCGCCACCGAAGAAACAGACCACTACAAATGGTGCAAGCCTTTTCTTTCTTCCCCGCCGCCATCATCTTAACGTGCATCCAAATACCTTCGCCCCATCAGCCCCTCCATAATCCTAGCTAATGCTTTATGAGGTGGGAGGAGATTGAATCAATTTGATACCGAGCGTTATTAATACGGCTGTCGCTCCCAGAGTTAAAATCCCGCCATTCTTTATCCAGCCAAATCCGGATTGACCGACCTATATTTTGTTTTCATAGCCTTGCCCCCACACTTCAAAAGTAAATTATCAGGGCGTTTCCTGAGAATTACTGTTCAAAAGCGAGGAGGAATATATAGAAAGCCAATACATATTTCAGGCACGAACAAATCGCATTCAAATCTTTCATAAAGCAAATGGAAAGACCACCGCCAAACTTATTTGAGAGGACTTCCCACTTCCACCGAACTCGAAGTTGCTAAAAGAAATTGAGTCGGAGGGTTTCAAAATTCACAAAATTTCCCGTTTAACTAAATTCCAAAAGCAAAGCTCCCGCCGCTGACACATTCACCACTAATGATCTAAATGCCGACTCAATCTACAATTACGTAGATATGTTCGGTACCGTGTAGCCTTTCGAACCGTATGATGGATCCCGTAATAGACGGCCCAACCAGTGTTGGCGTTGTCAGGATTCTTCCACAGTTCGGAAGTCTGTCATCTCCCAATCAAGTGCCTGAAATGCGCAGGACCCTTCATCAGCAAAATTGTACTCTTTGCAGTTTGAGGATCCCTCAATGCGCAAATTTGTGGAGAGCACGCAGCTATTGGAGGCAATGTCCGCGTTTTCCAAAAGTCAAAGGCTCCAAACCACAAAACAAAGGTGGTAATATTAAAAATAATAACCCGAAGCCTTCTAACAAAAACACCAATCAAAAGGATTCAAAATACTTCACCGGAGGTAACGCCCTCGTCGCAAAATTTGAAAAATAATAATCAACTTTTGTCTCCTCATATTACCGTACCACAGACCCTAAACTACCTACTCCAAAGTTACAGCCTTCGGGACAAATTCCGGCAAACCAGCCAAGGAAAAAATATAAAAATAATAATGATCGTAACAAATTTTTCGGCTCTGTTCTGTTTTGGCCATTTCCAATGATGCAGAGTAGACCAAAAATTTACTAGCAAAGCATTTCGGCAGGCTCTCCCCAGCCCTAAAAACCCAAATGATGCTAACGAGAAAGCCTGCGTACTTTTGAAGCTTACGTAGCATAGTACAAGGGCGCAATTACGCCCCAATGCTCACAGCTTAACATTCACACCCAACGCAATCTTTGTCGATTTGCTTCTGAATGCGAACGGACTTCGATCCAAAATTTGTGAAGTCCGCGACTTTGTATCGTAGAACAGAACCCCGATCTGTTGTTAGTTCAAGAAACGAAACTACAACCCGGTCTAGATCCACTTATTGCGAATTATCGTCTTCATAAAGACGTGACAGGAAATAATTTTCCACGTACTCGATCAGATGGAGGTAATTGCTATTTACTGCAAAATAATTACGATCATAACAGTTTCATTACCGACTTTGCAGTATATGGATGCAACCCGCACCGAAATTAAATTTACTACTTTTCCCCATTCGAATTGTTTCCAGCGTACGCTCGAAACACCCCGGAAAATAATAGAAAATTTCCTGACAAAGATTTTCTCAAAATTTTTAATTCTGGCCAAAATATTATCATTGTTGAGACTTAAATGCCGCGCATTGTGCGTGGAGTAAAGTGCTGATCAAATGCATTTGGCTATGCTCTTCGCAAAATTGTTAATAATAAACTGAATGTGAGGATTGTAGCACCGCACACCCTACACATATCAACGCTAAAGGCTCTAGACCGGGGTGAGATTCTATTATTGATCTAGCAGTTCTTAAAAATATCCCCTTCAATCATGATATTAGAGTTAGATGATCTTGAATCAGATCATCTACCGGTTATTCTTACCTATATACCGGCTCTGTTCTGATCAAAATTCCGACCACCCTCCACCAATTGGGAGAACTCAAATTTCTTTAAATAACAAACCACTCCCCATCCCTCCTTCCCCTCAAGCAATGACGACCTCGAAATTGCAATTAGAAGGCTTGAGAAATATCTCTGAAGCTCTTATAGAAGCTTCAAAACCAAAATTTAAACAACCCCCATTAAACCTCCGAAATTAAAAGTGCTAAAATTCGCCACAGAAATCGTGTTCGGAAAATTTTGGCAACGTACAAGAGATCCTGCAGTGAAATCTGAATTCCGGAACACTCAGTCGTGAGGTTGGCTGAAAGACATTAGACACTTTTCCCAATCTCGTTGGGAATCTCACACATTGCGGCACTCCCATGCCGGAGACAGGCACTCTTGGAGGAAACCTCCCCTATTCAAAAAACCGCCCTCAAAACATTCCCCTAAAGGGCGCACTTTGCAGTGTAGAAAATCACCCCTCTGGAGAAGTTGGGCGGAAGTGATTGCCGACAGCCTTCAAAAGCAGTTCGAACTCAACACCGAAGCTGAAAACGAACGTTTTACAGCTCATACACAAAGGAAAATTAAAAGATCTTGGACGCTCCTACCTGTCTAGACCTGGGAAAACAACTCCAGGGGAAGTACAGGAATATATTAAAAGCTTAAGATCAATAAATTTCCCTGGATTGCCTACCACAAATCGCATCCTAAAAATTTCCCTCAAATTTGCTCTTTTTATTGTCATGCTGTTCAATCTATTAATGGAGAACTGTCATTTCCCTAAGAATTGAAGACTGCCGGTGGTCCCCATTCTAAAACCCAATTCTGATATACCAAACCCGGGGATTACGTCCAATCTCGCTACTCAGTAGCTTGAGCAGCGTACGAATTTGTTCTTTGAATCGCCTGAATCAGCATTGCATAGCCAGGAGTATTATTATTCCTGAACAGCATGGCTTTGTTACACAGTGCTCCACAGTAACTCCAAAGTTACTAAGAGTTACTGGAGCTGATTCATCACGGCTTTCATAAAACCAGGCCACGGTATGCTTTTATAGCCAAAAGCCTTTGACAAAATTTGGCATGATGGCTTGATATCCAAGATGATGCGACTTGGGTTTTCGGAACAACTCATCAAAAATTATACACTCCTACCTGGGCCCGTGAATTTAGGGTAAGAGTTGAAAACAGTCTCTCCACCCCGCGTCCAATTCTCAGTGGGTACCACAAGGATCTTTATTAGGCTCAAGTTTTAATTCATACATCAACGACATTCCCAAGGCTGCCGAAGTCCACTTAGCGATGTACGCGGATGACACTGCCATTTTTACCCAAAACATTTATAACCGCAGATATCATTTATGGGTTTCCAAAAATTATGTCAGCCTGACCCCGAAACCTGGCTTAACGACTGGAAAATAAAGGTTAATGTATCTAAAAGCACATGCCTCCTTACGAGAAAGCGGTGCATCGGAAACCTCCCGCATGTCAGCATTTTTAATCAGCCTGTCCCCTGTTACTGAATATAAGTACCTAGGTTTAATACTTGATACCAAATTAAACTTTGCTAAACACATCCGTTCCGCCCACCAAAAGGCGGCTGGAATGAAACATTCTAAATCGCTTGATTTCTCCCAAGAGCAAGCTCTCGCATTAAGGCACAAGGTTCTATTATACAAAGCCATTCTTCGCCCCATCATGTTGTACGCGCTTCTCCCATCTGGGCAGGGCGGCAGTTCGAAAAGATTGCACACTTTTTCAAAAACATTCAACTGTGTAGAAAGCAGCTAACGCAAATCTTTGGTTTGTCAGGAACGAAGTCTTGCATAAAGATCTTTAATGTTCCAATCGCTTGATTTCATCAAAAACAATCAGAAAATTTCTTCAACCGGTTACCACAGATTTCAAATGAATCTATCAGGGAAATCCCGGTTACGACACCTTCTAGCTCCTAGCTCTTCTAAGAGAGACCTAGAGCAGTTCTTAATCACTCCTTGTATCAACACTTCCCAGCTCTGAAAAGGATGAGAATGTCTTGATATGAATTAAAAGTTATGCGTGAGCTTATTGTTGTCTAGTTGTCTTTGCAGACTTCACTCACTCTAATTATTCCCCCGCGCCATGGAAGTTTTTGATCGCGTTTTGTGTGGCAACTTCAATTCCTCATGATCTTATTTCAAACTCCCTCTACCTTTTCTCTTTACTCTTTTTCTTCCAAGTGGTTATTTAAACTTCCTTTCAATAACCGCACGCAGTTATCTTAGAGGTAATGTGTAACGGACTTGTTATTAAAAAATATATCCCTTCTCTCCTCGTTCCATCAAGATGCGGCAGACGGTTGAAAGACGGGCTTGCTGTCATGGAGATGTGACGTCGGCCTTCGTTTTCCCATGAAAGCGTAGAAACAAACTAAATCAACTGGGAGAGTGGTTTCCCCACCTCCACCAGCGTTATTGCGCTGCAATTAATGTGGACTGCTTTTTATTTTTATGTAACTTCAACAAATTGTTCTCTGTTCAATTTATTATGATGAGTGGATAATAGAGCTATCTCTAAGGTTCCACGTAAATGTATAACCGTTACCGAGAGCATATCAAAACGCTGTGATCTGTTCAAATTTGCCTACACCTCAAGAGCCATGCTTGCTACTAATAGAACTAGAATCAGGAAATCTGAAATTGATATTAGGAAGTCTCAGGCCCCTTAACAAATATCCGTGCTCTCGAAAAAAAACATCCTTCTTCAAACCAATGTAACATAGCAATAAAACAAAACAACAACAATTTGAAAATTTTACCACATGATTATCAGATATATTTACATTGTTTCTCACATTTTCAGAGCATTTGAGAAAAGATTTGAAAAGTTATAAAGAAATATGTAAACTGGGTCATTTTTCAAAAAATAAGAAAATCAGTATATTTTACACCGCGCAGGATTCTCAAAGCATGTTTACTAAAATTTACAAAATTAATTTTAATACTGGTATAAAAATGTTCACTTTGATGTTATACAATCCTTAAGAAATTTAAAGAGTAAGTATTTTATACGAATGATACCTAAAAATTTTAAAGCTTGAAAAAATTTAATAAACGCAAACAAAAAAATTATACTAATTTTTTTTTTTGAAAATTGTTGTATAAGTTATGAAGAGCCTTATTTTGAACATGTGTAGGAAATTTTAAATTAATATCATAAATAGAGTTTCTGAGAAATCTTGCGCTCAAGCTAAATTTTTTTGTTTTGAGAAAAATGAAATTAAAGATAAGAAAGAGATAGGGTTTTTTTATAAGTTTCACTACTTATTTCTAAATAACTTCGGAGGTTTTCACAGTATCAACAAAATTTTAGTATCAAAATGCTCAGAAATGTTAAGGCTTTAACATATATTTTTCAAAAGATTGAAAAGGTTACAATTTAAGAGTCTTTTAACTTCTTAAAGGAGAAAAACTAATGGAGTCTGACTCCTTAAAGGAGAAAAACTAATGGAGTCTAAGGTAAAAAAAGGCAAAAAAAAAAAAGAAGTGTAGGCTTGAAGATACAATAGTACATGATATTGATAACTAAGAATCTGACATGTTTTAGTTTTAGACAAGTTTTAAACAAAATTACCCGTCTCAAAAATGTATTTGTTCAAGCCAAAAGAATACTTTCTCTTCAAACCGTACTAGAACTTTACACACTCATCAAATATATGCAAATAAACATTTCAACCGTGAAATTTCTAATTTTATTTCTTTAAATATACTACCTCTCAATTTTATTAAACAAGCTTTATGTTTTCAGAGTTTAAGCCATACAGTTTAAAGTTAATGCATTTTCGTAGTAATGCTGACTAGAACTAAAAGCTCTGGTTCAAGTGTTTAAAAGAAATTACAAAAGTACCCGTAAAAAGATTTGAATATGAACGCTTTAATAAATTTGGTGAAAATGTTCTTAAAAATTTACTAATTCTAGCATTATTCTGTACAAGATTACTTTGAAGACACTTACTCCCTTAAAAAACTACGAAACTTCAATTGTGGGAATTTTTTAAAAATACCAATAGGCTTATAAATTATTTTGAGATTTTATTACACATTCTGTCTTATATCGACCAACTCCTTTTGAATATCACAATAACCTGTCTGCGATGTCATAAAATCCCTGTTTATCTTGAGCAGATGATACGTGACTTGAAGATTGAAACCTTTACATATAATGCAATTGAAGGAAAAGAAATTCCTTCTGAGACACGAAGAATTTGAAATAGAATATACGAGTTGTAACACACATACACACACAAACGAGTCTGGTTCAAATATCATTGTACTTACAGAATCAGTTTTCTGTGACAGTATCACCTTCAGAGTAGTTCCCTTCAGCATTCACACACCTCTGCATTCGGTGCTACCATTGCTGGTAACAGTTCTGGAACGAGGTTTTTGGAAGTCCCTTTAGCAAGATTTAACCGTACGAAATAAAAAAAAAAGTCACGTGGGGCTAAATCAGGTGAATAAAGAGGATGACCCCTCACAGTAATGTTTTTGCTAATCAGAATCTTTTTGACAGATAGGGCTATGTGAGCGGATGCACTGTCTTGGTACAACAACCATCCATCATTCCCCAATTCTGGCCTTTTTTTCCTAATTTTTTCAAGAAGTTTTTTTTAGTATTCCAATGTAGTCGTGTTCATTAACAATCTGACCACTAATGTTACTCGGAACCCCTTATATCAAAATTTTTGGCTATGTTTTGGTATGTAATCTCCGACCTTGGGTGCCCAGCAGGTTCATCTCTCATCTTCCACACTAACCCTTCCCCCTGAAAATCTCTTATACCATTCAAAAATATGCTCAGAATACAAAGTTTCATCTCCATAAGCCTCAGTTAATATTTGAAATGCTTTCGTGGATGATTTTTTATGATCTCACTAGAAACTTGATGTTGATTCGACATTTTTTCGGTAAAATGCAGTTGCACGTGTTCACTCAATGACGCAGTACTCTCAACTGGCTTGACGGATAATGGCGAAACTGGCCACATGGATAGAGGAGATTCGTGGTATGATGTCACCGAAACAGTTGCTGCCAACTCCACTCTTTTTTCAAGCTATACAGGCTTGTTTTTTGTTTCACATCTTGTATATTTTACTTAAGTCATATGCGCACAATTTTTTCAAAAGCCTTTGTTGTAATGAACTTTTCCGTCTACTAAAAGAGGACGTAATCACAGCGATACGACAATTTTGAAACAGTATATAATGATGAGTTCTACATTTGAGCTGACACCTCACACTTTTCTTCATGCCATCTTAGGGGCTTTAAGCCCGAAGAAATTTATAGTATGTCAACTCCTCTAAGTGACTGGTCTTTGGTGAATTGCTTAGGAACGGGTCACCCTGAAGAATATTATCGTTGATCAAGTGACGAAGACTTCATCTGAGCTGGTGCTTCCTTCTCTCAGTTCCTACAAAAGTGGCCTTCAAACTTTGTCACCTACGGAGTCTTGAAAACTATAAATTGTTTCCGAGGATATATCTTAAAAATATATATATTTACTCGTATAAAGGAGATCAACATGTTATGGGTACTTAAGTAAGCCATAGCAATTTTGTTCAACTGTTCAACTTGTTGCATCAACTGTACTTTTTCAATTCCTACTATTACTTCACACTCTCCCTATATATATATATATATACATATTTATTTATTTATGAACCTTGTTCAAATTTTCAATCATTTATAAAATACTTTCTATTCATCCATTCAAGTTCAAATACATTTTTTAAAAATTGCAGTAGATGGGTCATGGACTCACGGTCAGTATGGTATTAGTTCAAGCCTAGTGCTTGTCATGAGTTCGAGCCTTAGTGCCACTAAAGACCCGCCATGTAGAGGGGCTAATGCACATTAAATCTATCGAGGTTCAGAGTTCTCCCATCGCTATAGTTTAGAATTAAAAAAGGGAGGAGCAAGCATAGGTAGACTAGTGGTCAAGTTTACGGGCTCATAGCCATCGTGTCATTTCAGGCCTAGTGCCGCTGAAAACCCTTTTTGAAGAGGGGGGAGGCACATTAAATCTGTTGAGGCTCAAACATCCTCCCGTTGTTGTGGTCTGGAAGTTAGGAGGAGGGTGCCAGCTCAGATGTTATTCTCGTTACTTGACCATTGTTCAAAATTTCGAAGTCCAATGCCAATAGCCCTCGAGATGTTTTTAAGTGCTACGTTAATAAGCACTCAAATACTTCATACTTCGATTAATAAGCACTCAAA
>BMAV01009736.1:176362-215618 GCA_019973955.1 Trichonephila inaurata madagascariensis
TTAATAAGCACTCAAATACTTCATACTTCGATTAATAAGCACTCAAATACTTCGAGTGAGCATATAATACTCACTCGAGTCTTGGTATCAAAGAAGACTTGCCGTGCAGAGAGGGGCTAATGCATGTTTAATCAGTCGAAGCTCAAAACCCTCACGTAGGCATGGTTTGAAAGTTTGGAGTGAGGGATGGGTGCAGGCCCAAGTTCCTCCTTGTTGTTTGTCTCGTCAAAATCACGAAGTTCGTCGCCAGTCATGCGATGTGTGTTCATAAGCAATAATTCGATATTATTTATTTTGTTGAGATTCAAAGTTTTCGTAAGTGTTCGCAAGCTATTTTGGAAATTTAACGAAAATTGGCTAGAATCTCGAGAATTTGAGAATCGAGAAGCTTTCAGTAAAATAGAATCGACGCACTACAATCGATATCTACGGGAGACATCTAAGTCTACAATGATAGTCTCCAGACATCATTATATGCACAGGGATTAAGATCAAGATACGACAAAGTAAGAAAAGGCGAACTAAGTTGGAGTTAAATAAGATAATTTTGAATTTGTATTGATTGTAAGCACTTTTTTAAAATGTTATGTTTTTCTAGTTTGTGTGTATGCTTATAGAAAATTTTACGTTGGACAAAATGCTAAGTATTTTATATCATTTTAAAGAAAATTTTATGCTAAATTCAATACAAAAAAGAAAATTCAAATATTTGCAACGCAAAGAACGTTATGCTGCCATAACTGTGGATATACATTAGATACAGATGATAGCAGGGAGTTATCAGAGCTTAGTGAGGTTATCTTTATTACAGCTTCACACTGATGTTTCATCTAGCTGAAAATAGTTTTAAGCTCTTTCTTCGTTATTGAATGATGCCTAGAAACAATTATATACTCAATTAGTTCCCTTTTATTTCTTGGGTACCTCATTCGGACAAGAGTTTTCAAACGATGCCATAAGTTTTCGATAAGATCGAGGTCAGGACTGTTTCCAAGTCAGGACAACAACTGAATGATCTTAAAACGGTACCAGTATTTCGATTACTTTACTGTGTGGCAAATATCAGAATCTTGCTGAGAAATAAATGAAGCATTGTTAGCAAATAGATCCCTGAAGGAAGGCAGAAGTTTGGGTTCTAGAATGGTGTCAATGTATTTTATGATATTCAGTGTCCCATCCATGATATGAAGGCGACCGATACCATCTACTGATATGCTAAATGATAAAACTATGTGGGTAATTCAAAGTTTTCTGGATGCAGTCAGGATGTATCATTTCTGCTATTCTGCGTCTTGCATATTTTAGGCTGTCACTACCGAAGAATGACATTTTAGTTTCGTCCCTCTATATAACGTGTGACCAATAATCATTTGTCCAATTAATGTGTTCTATTGTTCATTATAGTCCCTTTTAAAGCTACTGTAAGTTGATATACTGCTTTTTTTGTGGAATTCTACCTTTTAATCTTACATCTGCTAATCTACTCCTGATTGTTTTTGAGCTGACAGAAACACCAGAATCACTTAGATGACTTCTGATGGATGTCCATGAAATTCTTTTATCTCTGAAACATAGTACTTTTGTTCTTCTGGCCTCAATAGATATGGTGCCCCTTTTTCAGTCTTTTCCTTCTTTTTTTAATTAAATTTGTCTCCTGACATCTTAAAAAAAACTTTCAGTATCCAGAAGTAGTCAGTAACTACCCACCTGTAATGCAGTTTTAACAAAGGAAGTACCACTTTCTCGTCACACATGTGTTCCATCTACTCTTTTTCAATTCCTACTATTAGCTCACGATCTCTATATATTAATTTATTTATAAATTTATTTATTTATCTTGGTGGAATTTTCAGTCGTTACTAAAATACATTTTAAAGTGCTCAATTGAGCTGAAATTTTATATACATGATTATTTTGGATGACAATATAATAATTTAGTTATAATTAATAAAAATTAATTGATTTAAACTAATTATTTGAAGAATTACAAATACTGCTACGTTGGCATCATTTGTGGCGACTTAGCGACCCTTTTGGCGACTTGTGTCAAAACTTGAAACGGTTTTTTTCTCACGTTTTAATGCATTCAGTTGAACTGAAATTTTATATACAAGATTGTATTGGATGACAATACGATACTTTAATGATAGTTATAAAAATTAATTACCACTTAATGTTGTGATTCTGTCCTATGTATATACATATTTACATTAATTGTAACTATTTAATAAAAAGTAGCTAAAATAAAATTTTTCTTTGTTGATCTAAGTAGGAATTGACTTATTTTTTTTATATTACATTTGTTTGATATAATTGCTTTTCGACTAAATGTCATTGTTATCCTGGCCAGGAAACAGTCCTGACCTCAATCCTATCGAAAAATTGTGGCACCGCTTGAAAACTCTTGCCCGAATGAGGTACCCTTGAAATAAAAAGGAACTAATTGAGAATATAATTGTTTCCTGGCATCATGTAATAACGAAGGAAGTGCTTAAAAATATTTTCCGCTCAATGAAACATCGATGTGAAGCTGTAATAAAGAATAAAGGTAACCTCATTAAGCTCTAATAACTCACTGCTATCATCAGTACCTAATGCATATCGTCGGCAGTTGTTTCTTATTGCAGTATAACCTTTTTTGTGTTGCAAATATTTAAATTTTCTTTTTTTGTATTGAATTTGGTATTAAATTCTCTTTAAAATGATATAAAATACTTTGCATTTTGTGCAATATAAAATTCCATAAGCATGCAAACTTAAAAAACATAACAATTTAAAAAAGTATCCACAATTTTGTCCACCACTGGATATATATGTATGTCTATTGTATATATATATATGTATGTCTATTGTATATATATATATATATATATATATATATATATATATATGAGAGTGAACTAATAGTAGGAACTGAAAAAAGAGAGTTGAATTAGAATTTTTTTTGTAGAACTCATGAGACTCCTGCCACGTGTCTGTGACCTCAACCACTAGACTACCGTGACCACGGCAATGTCCGGCAGAGTATAATTTAGAATTCATGAAATATCAATTCGCAAATCCATATTTTTTGAGTAAGCTATTATACACCCTCCCTCCTGTAAAAAAAAACAGACAAGAAATAAGTACAAGAATCTTTCAGAAAAAGTTTATTTTTAAATTATTCATTTAATGTCAACTAATTTGTCACTGCGACATTCTGGAACAAAAAAAATTAAAGAAAGGGTTGGTTGATTATTAAAAGTATATTTGTGTAACCAGTACCTTCATAGCAATTTAATCAATTCGATATAAAAGTAATAGAAATAGTTAGCTGTTTCAGACACTGAGTATGTGATAAATTGGCTTTCCATTTCTCTTATGTAATGTATAGCTGGCTTTGACATTGGGCGGTTAAAGGTTTATTTCCCTCAGCTCTGCCATTTATTATTCTTCGAATAATAAAAATAAAAAGGAAAAAAATCTACTTTTATTTCCTTTAAAAGGAATGAAAGGACATATTTTTCAAAATAAATAAATGAATAAAACATATCTCTCTTTATTATAAAATTATTTCATAATTTTACACTGATTTTACACTACCAGCTGTGAGGTGTCGTCCTCGTCTCTTGATCATGGTACAAAGTTACGAGGTCCATCACCAATAGCCTTCTAGCAGCCTTGTTGCGTGACGTTTATATAACTCACTCCATAAATATTTTTTACTTTTTTCAATTATCTTAAAGATATTTACTTTGTATCGTACAAATTAAATAATCGCTTGAAAAGGGTGAAAAACATGTCATTAATTCATCACAACTACAAACACACCTATTCTTTTCACACCTACACTTTTTGATATTTCTGAAACGTTTCAGCCACATCAAAATAAATTTTGTAGAATGCATCTTCATAATGTATTTTGCTCGAATTTTATTTAAATTTTTGTTAAATTTTTGAAACATCAAAAAGGTACTTTTCTTTTTCAACATCTAATTCAAAATGCAGACAAAGAAGAACAAATTTTATATATTGATGCTATAAAACTCGGAATATTCTCCCAAATAAATAAATTTCCCACATTTTAAATTCTGCTGTGATCTTGGTCTTGTAATGCTCTTTTTTTCTTGCTATTAACCCTCATGTGTTGCAGCCTGTGCGAAATAGCTATCATGCGTCCTGGAAAAAAAAAGTTGAGTATTCCTGCTTTAGATACTTATACACTAGTACTTCGATCATTTTCGCCAAATAAAAAAAAACATCGCTTAATTCCATGACGCACAACTAGTAATGGAAAAAATGGGTGCTTACGTATTATTGCAACCGTATTGGCGTCATTATAGGAAACAAAGCACATAGTTCCTAATTCAGCTCGCATAACACATGCGAAATCGAGGTTGCCAACTTGGCGAGTTATCTTGAACGTTGGCATTGTTGCGATCGTGCGTAAGTACCAAAAAATGATTCGGTGGAGATATACTCGAACATAATATCCTTCTTCTTAAGTTGCTTTAATTTTTTTATATGCTTTTTAAAAAAAATAAAATCTGGGCCTACCTTTTACGAAAGAGAATGCCAGAAAAAAAGAGAGTTCTTGGATTATTTTCAAGGTCATGGGATCATTCCGCCAAAAAAAAAAAAAAAAAAAAAAAAGAACGTGCTGATGCATATTTATTTTAAATCTGTTGAGAATGTAGAATTAAATATTGAAACTATCAATTCGAGAAGGAATCGGCCAGAATGATCCAGAATTAAATTTTTATCTGTACTAAGATTTATGACAGCTTATCTCAAAAAGTTTCTGTACTAATTTATTTCATATTATCCGGCTGGGTGACGTGGTTGGTTTGTCGCTGGCCTTCTGCACCCAAGGTGACCAAGGGCCAAGTCGGTGGAATTTCATGATACAGAAAATCGACAGCGGTCATGTCGTATGATTATACAGTATGTAAAAGTTCCCTAAAGTGTCTGTTTGGCTTGGGTGCTCTCGGCAAAATTAAATCCTTGTACAGGTTCGCATCGTCAGAGCTCGGGTGTCTCCCTCTAGGGAGGAAACTGGGTGTCAAAATTACTTGCAGTGATTGGTATCCACGTACCTGGTGCCGCAACAAAAAGAGATAACAGCTTTTGGGGAATGTACTAGGTCTACAATGGTTAAACACCAATCCGCAGCCCATTAGAAGCAAAAAAAAAATGTATTTAATATTATTAGTATTTAAGTAAATAAACATTGAAGTTAATTCTTCAAAACCTTTTTTTATGTCGATGGGCTAATACATAAGTACCACATTTTATGTTATTTGTAATGATTTACATTTTTACTGTACAACTCGCAAAAATGGTAGGTTATGTATATGCTGTTTTACTCTTCACCTTTATTTATCGCCAACATGGCAGATTAAATTTTTGACGTCATACTAGATAAAATAATATAACTATATTGCTATTAGAACCTATCTATTAAAAAATGCACTGGTGGTGCAGTTTGGTGTCATTCGATTTTTGGTACTTACGTATTAACGCAACCTATTGGTGACATTATATGAAAAGAAGCATATGGATGCCAATTCAGCTCTTACGACACATAGGAAATCGAGGTTACAAATGTGGCGAGTTATTATAGAATTGGCGATTGTTGCAATAATATATAAGTACCCATTCCCCCCACCCCCTACATAACCAAGAATTTAACTAGACTGCAAAACCTTCATTTTATGTAATAAAAGATATTCTGTGTTTCATAAACAAGATTGGTTCTTATGTTTTAACTATACCGTCGACCTATTTCGCCAAATTAAAAGACCTCGCTAAATGCTGCCATCATATGCACAAATAACATTATTGTTTTGTATTAGTGTGGATGCAGTTTTCACATTAGGATGCATATCGCGACATTTGGCGACATCTATTCATTTGACGAATTGGCCGACTACATAGTACCATAAAATTTCTGGAACATAAAATGAAAATTAGGTAATGATATAAGAATTTAATTGCCACACAGACACACGTACAATATTATATTATATTTCTCATAGTAACATTATAAGATAAAAAATGTGTATACATGATGATATTTAAAAGTACCGAAAATAGTTTAATCTTAACAATCCATTTGATAAAGCCTTTTTTCAATTCCTATATCAGTTCACTATCTCCCTATATCTTGTTAAAATTTTCAATTGTTAATAAAATACATTTTACAGCCCTCAATTGAGCTGAAATTTTATACACACGATTATTTTGGTTATCTCAATACAGTAATTTAATTATAGTTAATATAAATTAATTGATTAAATTATATTCAAAAAACTACAAATATAGCCACGTTGGCATCTTTTTTGGTGACTTAGTGACTCTTGGCGACTTGTGTCATAACTTTGAAAGGTTTTTTTTCTCACATTTTAAAGGGCTTATTTGAGCTAACATTTTCTATACGTGATTGTTTTGGAAAACAATACGATAATTTAATTATAGTTAAGTCAAATATTAATTGACTGAAACTAATTATTTAAAGAACTACAGATGCACTCACGTTGGCTTCATTTTTAACGACATGGGTCAAAGAAGTTGTTTTTTTCTCACATTTTAAAGCATTCAGTTGGTTAAAGTGCAGTATAGGGGGCCACTTGGCACAGTCCTTTATTTTGGCGACTAAAACCGATTGACAAGGTACTTTTTTCGGAATTATTCATTATTTATTTTAGAATGAATTCGATATCTCACCATGACATTTAGAAAAAAATCGCCAAATCCGAAGAAAATTGCAAAATTCAAAGTGGCCCCCCTATACTACACTTGAACTTGGTTGAAATGAAATTTTATATACACGATTGTTTTGGATGACAATATGATACTTTAATGATAATTAATAAAAATTAAATACCACTTAATATTTGGATTCTGTCACATGTATATATATATATTCATATTAATTGTAGTTATTCGAGAAAAAGTAACTAAAATAAAGTTTTTCTTTGTTGACCTTAGAAGGAATTGACCTAATTTTATTTTATATTACTTGTTAAATTTGAAGAATATAGGTCATTGACTCTTTTTACATGAACCTCAAAATGACCTCGGTTCATCTGACATCACGATCAGGTGACATGTAAAAAATAATTGCACCATCTTCGAAAAAAAAAAAAAAGAGCATGTTCATCAACTTTCCTCAAATTACCTTAGCGAAAAAGAGATTAAAAGTCAAATCGTAAGCAAAGTTATGTTTCTTATGAGATAGAAAATCATAGAATAAAAATTATTAACATATATTGCACGTGATAAATTATTACACTCGATTAAAAATAATTATTTCATTTTGCTGTTATATTATTATTTTAGACCACGAGCTTAAATTTTACTAGATTTTGAAAGCTCGAGCAGTTTAGTGAGGAATTCAGTTAGAAAAGTACTTCTATGGTTTAGATTGCAGTATTTATTAACATAAAAAGTAAAAAGCAATAATAGTATTTCCATATTTATTCAAGAAAAAAAATATATCAACATGGATGATATCTCAATGGATAAAGCTTCTGCATCTATAAAGGAAAATCAGACCGTCGGACAAATTGGAAGATCGCGAAAGTTAGGTATTGGAATCCGTGAAACAGAAAAGGCTAAAGAAAAAGCACCTGAAGACTCATGTTCGACTAAGACCTCTACCGAAGAAGTGCACGATGACCCACAACAAGGAGTGACTTCTAAAGGCTTGTCAATGGAATCAAATTCAAATAGCGAAGAACAATCAGATCGAAAAATGCTTAGTCGTAAAGCCAAAATGGAATCGATGAAATCTACCAAGAAGTTGAAGTCTAAAACCACGGAAATTAAACACAGTCCTTCTAAAAGAGGTAGATTATCTCCAGTTAAAAGTGGAAAGAAAATTGCTAAGGCCAAGCTTATGCGTGGTAAAAGTCCAGTCTCCAGAGGTCAAGCAAAGAAAACAACTGCAGTTACTGATAAAAAACTACGCTCAAAAAAGATTTCAAAAGATGCCGCAGCAAAAAAACAGAAGATGAAATCTCCTGCAAAGAAGAAGCCTGTAGTAGGGAAAGGAAATGCCCCTAAGAGTGGAAAAGTTTTGAAATCAAAGAAAATCTCTGCAAAATAATTTTAAGAAAACGAAGGCGAGTGCAGTCTTTTAAAAAATTCTAGGAGATGAAGTCTCAAATAGCCTTTCAAATTTTATGTACTGTTCTTAAGGTTCAAATATATATATTTATGAGAGCTTAAGTTTTGCTTAAAATTTGTAATTTTAGTTAACAGAAGTACTAAGGCATTTTGGATCCATTAAAACTAATCCAAGGCTTTACTATCTTCGCGGATGTACTTCTATAGATAATAATAAAACACCTGGAAATATACTTTTGTAAGTATTTATTTATGGAAATTATAAATTTTTAAGAATGTTTTTTTTAAACATGTTAACATTAGAAAAAAAAAATTTTACTCACTTTGTATTTTTTAAAATTTTTTTTTAAAACATCAGACTTACTAACAGTTATGCGAATTGTTTGAATCGATTCAAAAGAAATATTGTAAAAATCTCATTTTAGTACTCGCCTTCGGTAAAGGAGAAAAACAAATAGTGCCAAGAGCTCATTTTTCTATATTGGGACTTCTATCCAATTTAAAGGTGAAAAAACTCGCTAAGCTAACGATAAATAAAAGTGTAAGCCAAAATAGAATCCAACCCCAAATATTTTGATTCAGATACTGAAAAGTTAGATATTCATTTGAGAGATCTTTCCGAAACTAATTTGATATGGTACACTATTCATTTTTTGGCGGGAATTTTAAATTGCGCCAAATAGATCTTTTCTGGCCAGTCGAATGTTATTGCATTAAAAGGTGCTTACGTATTATCGCAACCTATTGGCGACATATGAAACGAAGCACGATTGCCAATTCAGCGTGTACGATACATGTGAAATCGGGGTTGCCAACTTGGCAAGTTATCTTGAACGATGGTATTGTTGCGATAACATGAAAGTACCCATTAAAATATTATCGCCTCAACTTGGGAGGATTTAACAACTATTTGTGACAAGAAAAACCGGTACTTTCGTATTATCGCAACAATGCCATCGTTCAAGATAACTTGCCAAGTTGGCAACCCCTATTTCACATGTGTGATACACGTTGAATTGGCAATCTTGCTTCGTTTCATATGTCGCCAATAGGTTGCGATAGTACGCAAGTACCAAAAGTCCATAGCATACAGATATCGAATTAGCTCCACATTTCCGTTTGAAATGTATTTTGGCTGATATTTTTACGGTACTTAGTTATTGGCGACGTAATTTGAAACGAAGCACATGGTTGCCAATTCAGCTCGTACGACACATAGGAAATCGGGGTTGCTAACTTGGCGAAGTACTTATAGAGTAGATGATAATACGAAAAATTTATAATTTCCTGTATTGTGAAAGCGGGGATTCTGACATTGGAAATCAAACGAAATTTTATAAAAACTGCAGAGAGGCTTAGAACCAATAATTTTCATTCAAATGTAAGGGAAAAGATGGAATACAATCGTCTAAACATCTTTTTTGAATACATTATACAAAAAAAACAAAAAACAAAAAAAACTCATTAGGTATTTTGTGTACTATCACAATCAAACAAAAGTTTCCAAAAGTTATAAGGTGTAAAACAAATTGTAATTAGTCTCCTGTCAATGCTTTGGAATCAACCACTCTCTGGATTTCTTTTTTTTTAAATCTTATTTAGCTAAAAGTTCTGGTATTTTAGTTTCTATTTATTTCCAGAAGTTTACTTTGTTTTCCTTCCTGTCTTACTTTTAGCTTCTAAACAAGAAATTACGAGATTTATGTAACTGCAAAGGAAGAAAAACAACCAATAAAATTACTTCATTTTTCTTCAAAAGCGTAATTGGAATTCTCCTTATATGAAATTGTATTCCGGGAAACAAGATATTCTATAAATATAATATAGAAAACTAAGTACCATATACCGTCGACCATTTTCGTCAGATCAGAAGACGTCGCCAAATCTCTCAATATGCAGCCATTAGTGAAACACCGTTCCCGAGCATGTCCAAAAACAATAATAATAGTATTTGGAATTATGTTTGGAATATATTTTACATTTTTTTAAATTGGCGACGCTTTTCTATTTGGTGAAATTGTGTGAATGTATAATACATAAGTAACAAAAATGGTCATTTACACAAGAATCTGAAAGGGCTCTTGGCTCCAAAATGACTCAATCTGTTTGAAATTGCATCAGTTATATTAATATAATGCTAGAACAAAAGAACAAAGCAATACATTCAATTGTGAAGCTTCTAAACTTCTAAACAAGACAATTAATCTTCATTCTTTTTTGGTTGTAAAATGTAGCCAAATTGTCAATCGTCAAGCTAAAGTGATAATCTGGCGGATTCAGGGCAAAGAAAAAAATAAATTTTTGAAATGAGTTTTTAGTTGCCACAGTAGATGTTATTTTCATTAAAAACTATGAAAAATATGTTCTGTAATTTATTGATACCATTTTAATTCATCATATAATATTATGAAGAATTTATGTTCAATAAATTCATAAGTCATTCATTGAGGGTATGTATATAATCTCACTCTTTTCCCTTGGACATGATCATAGTACACTCACTTCCAAAAGCTAAGCACGAAGATGTAAAATGCAAAAAAATCAACAAATACTGCTTTGATTGACACAAAATTTGGCAGTAAATTACCATATAAATTTATACATAAAACAAAATCAATAATTATATACAGAAATGAAAACAATATTAAATTTTTGTAAGTTATCAGATATTGTCATACTGGAGACTTAAGCAGAATTATGTATAAAGTGAAAATAAACAGCATAAAATGAAAGAAAAGGACATTAATAGGGTATATGATTCCCCCTCATCTGTATGCAAAGTTTACACCTTCTGACCATGCTTTCAATTAGGTGGTCAACCACCGCAGAATTTAGTAATCGCCATTCTTCTTGTAGAGCAGTTTCCAACTTAATAAGAGTGGCTGGATGTGGGAAATGTGAAGATACAGCACGGCCGAGAACATCCCAAAGATTTTCAATGGGATCATGGTCGGGCGAATATGCTGGCCACGCCATACGCGCAATCCCTTCACTCTCCAGGTAGTCATCGACGATGCCAGCTCTATGAGGATGTGCATTATCGTCCATTAAATCAAAAGTTGGGCCAACTGCTGCAGCGTACAATCTCACAATGGGTCCTAAGACTTCATCTCGATACCGGACAGCCGTCACAGAACCCCGTTTAAAGACGTGCAGGTCGGTGCGGTATCCTAATGAAATCCCTGTCCACACCATGATGCTTCCGCTTGGGAATGCGTGATGTTCGGTGATGTTTGGGGGCTGATTGCGTGTTCCTTGTTTACGCCATATCCTTATACGCTTGTCATCTGTCTCCAGAGCAAATCTTGACTCATCAGTATACATGACATTGCCCCAGTCAGACACAGTCCAATTGCCATGTTTCCGGCACCACTTTAATCGTGCCCCTCTTGATTGGACGGATAGAGGAACACAAATTCGAGATACCCGGGCATACAGTCCATTCATATGTAATCTTCGGCGTACTGTAGCTGCAGATATAGCCTTACCAATGGACACTGTAACCATTGATGTCACAAGTGTGAATGTCGCTCTGCGATTCCGCTTGGCTACAAAAGCAATATATCGATCTTCTGCGGGGGTTGTAACCCTTGGGTGACCACCTACGGGCCTTCGGACAACTGTCTGTGTGATTTGGAATAGTTTCCATAAACGTGAAATTACAGAATGATGAACGCCGAAGAAAAGAGCAACATCTGTGATCGACTGCCCTGCTTCGATGCGCCCCACAGCACGCCAGCGCTCAGAATCTTTCATTCGTTTTCTGGAAGTCATAGAAACACGTATGTCTTGAAAACAAATTGTACGAAAATTTTAAACACCTTCTATCAGCACTTACAATCAACTTCCGTAACCCTTCATAAGGCTGGCTTCTCATAAGACTGCCCTTTTTGCATACTTCTTGACACGAAAGCACGATTGGCTGTTACCTAACTTATTTGCATACTTCCATCTACCTCTGCAATGAATTGCATCCTCTTCATTTCTGATTGGCTTCCGGAAATTAGCATTTTCCTCTCAGTGCTTAACTCTTGGAAGTGAGTGTATATTGTCATATGTATTTGGAGCCAGACAAATACTTCAGGAACAAATTCGATATCAATACGCTACTCATTTTTGGCATATTTGAAATCGTGCCAAACATATATTTTACAACCCCATTCTAATGTTATCATATTATAATGTTATCACCTGAACTTGGCAAATTTTCACTACTATTTGGTGGAGAAATACGTAGCGTACTGATATCAGATTAGCTTCATTATTAAAATTAATTTCACATGAAATAGATTATTTGGGGTGCTTTTTCAATTCTTACTATTAGCTCACAATCTCTATTTATTTATTTATTTATTTATTTTGGTGGAATTTTCAATCGTTAATAAAATACATTTGAAAGCACTCAACTGAACTGAAATTTTATATACATGATTATTTTGGATGACAATACAATAATTTAATTATAATTAATAAAAATTAATTGATTAAAACTAATTATTTAAAGAATTACAAATACAGCCACTTTGGCATCATTTTTGGCGACTTGTGTCAAAACTTGAAAATATTTTTTTTCTCACTTTTAAAGCATTCAGTTGAACTGAAATTTTATATACACGATTGTTTTGGATGACAATACGATACTTTAATGATAATTAATAAAAATTAATTATCACTCAATATTGTGATTCTGTCCTATGTATATATATATTTATATTAATTGTAACTATTTAATAAAAAGTAGCTAAAATAAAATTTTTCATTGTTAATCTAACAAGGGGAGGGCACGACTAAGGAAATTCATTTGGGATCGAGACTTGGTGTAATAGTAGTACTCTTTTAGGGTGTTCACCCCTCAATGTAATTCCGTCGAATGGCAAGTCGATTCGGAGAAATCAGCCTTCGAAATTCATGCTTAGCTTTTATACAATTAAATTTTAATTTTCCCCCAACGAGTTCGTAGCTTGATTGGTAAATCGTCTGCTTTGTATGCTGGAGGTTAGGGTTCGATTCCACGTGATCAGCTTTTTCTTCAATTCATTTAATTATTTTTTTAAATTAAATAAATTTATTTATGAAAGGTTTATTAAATATTAAATGATATTTTTTGTAATTATTTTGTATTTTATGAAATAAAAAAAATTTAAAATATATAACTTAAATTTTTTACTAGTAATATTATTAAAAATTATTATTAATTAAAAATATTTAAGTTTATTATTAATTAAAAAATAATTATTAATGAAAACTGTAAATAATTAAAATTAGTAGGTTAATTATTTATTAAAATTAATTAGTTAATCACTGTTTATACTAATTAATCAATCACAATTTGTTATAATTAATTCATCACTATTTGTTATAATTAATTAAACACTATTTGTTATAATTAATTAATCACTATTTGTTATAATTAATTAATTATTATTAAGCACTAGCATATTAATAAAAATATTATTAATTAATTATTGAAATTATTAATTTATTACTAAAATTATGATTTACTACTAAAATTATTATTAATTATAGAAATTATTTAAATAAACTTTTTGAAATTAAATAAATTTATTTGAAAAGGACTTATTAAATATTTTATAAAATTGTAAAATAATTAATTTAATAACATATAAAAAGATATTTTTTATTATATTAATTATAAAATAATTAATTTAATAATAATAATATATTTTATAAATTATTTTATATTATATATAATATTTTATTTATAGTATATTATATTTCCCATTATAAAACTATTTGCAACTATTTATTTTTGTTGTAAAATATCATTTAATATATTTATTATATATTTTATTATAAATATTATTTATTAATATAAAATATATTTATAAAATTTAATATATTTATATAATTAAAGTAATTCTTTATTTTATAAAATACAAAATAATTTCAAAAAATATCATTTAATATTTAACAAACCTTTCATAAATAAATTTATTTAATTAAAAAAAATTATTAAAGGAATTGAAGGAAAAAAAGTTGATCGCGCGCGTGGAATCGAACCCTAACCTCCAGCATAGAAAGCAGACGATTTACCAATCAAGCTACGAACTCGTTGGGGAAAATTAAAATTTAATTGTATAAAAACTAAGCATGAAATTCGAAGGCTGATTTCTCCGAATTGACTGGCCATTCGACGGAATTACGTTGAGGGGTTAACACCCTAAAAGTGTACTACTATTACACCAAGTCTCGATCCGAAATGAATTTCCTTAGTCGTGCCCTCTCCTTGTAAGTAGGAATTGACTTAAATTTTTTTTTTATATTACTTGTTTAAACGAAGCATATTATTTTAGGTATTTTTTATCAGCTTATATATAAATGATTAAAAACAATTATACTTTATTGGACCGTTCAAAAATTTTAACATTCTTCCAGCCATTTTAATCTAGTTTTTAAAATTACCTTTAAATAAATATCTTTCAAGTTCCTTGTCTATAATTTGCTGTAGTTTTCGTTTGAACTTTAATGAGTTTTCTAATTTTTTGTACTGTTCGCTTACCAAGCTGTGATAAATCGCTATATATATTGCTAACAGCTCAAGAAACATCGCCATTCGTAGCCATTTTCCGTCATCTCTACTCAAATATTAGTAGAATTTTAGTAAAATTTGAAACGACAGTAAAAAAATAAAAACTAGTAACAACAGTTAGTGACAATCTCATTTCTGGGAGTGGGAAGTATACCAAATGTGTGTTCTAATACAAACAAATATATAAATATTATCTATTACGCTGCTATGAGAAACGACTTCCGTAAAATCCATTCTTAGCGGATCTGTACTGAATAAAACAAAATGCCTGAGAAACTTCACACACACAAATTGCAGGTCTAATAATTCTAAAATAGTATTTTAAAAAAAATTATATCACCTCAGTAACCCCCTTTTTTTAGCAGATTTCTACAAAACCTGTTTCTGAATCTCTACTCAATAAAAGACACATGCCTGCCAATTTTTAAGTCGGTATATCTAATAAATCCAAAACGGGGAATTTTTGTCCTTTACATCCCCTCAACTCCTCCTTCTCTGTAGTCGATTTTAGCCAAACCCTTTTTTTATCTGATCTGTATTCAAGTAAAGAAAATTACTTGCTAAATTTAAAGTCTGTAAGTCTAATAGTCTTGGAGATCTAGTGATGAGTGAGATTATGATTGCCATTACATGTAAATTTGTTACTAATCCCACGTTATTAAACGTGTTCATAAATTATGTATGAGAGATTTTTAATAGTTAAACTGATCATAGGATAAATTATTTATATTTATTGTCCGTAGCTTAATAAAAGATATGAACTATAAGTAGTAATTTTTTGTAGAATCAAGTTCGAATTTCTAATTTTCTTCTTTTTATTTGCGGCATCTTTACGATTTGAAAGATTAAAAAAAAATCTTTCCTTTTAAAAATACCTGATACATCTTTTTATAAATTTTGATACTTTAAATTCACGATGTAACTAATACTAATAATAAATGTAAACTTCACAATATTAGTAAGAGAAAGAGACAAGAAAGATTTCGCTCGGAATTTAGTTTAATTATTAGTTGCCTATGGTAATCGTAGAAAAAAAGTAAAGAAAACAACCAAAAAAAAAAATCTTGTAGCGTGACACAATAAAGCTAAAAGCCAGATACGTTTTTTTCTGTGATTGAGGCGAACCATTACAAATACCGAACACAGACCTTTTTCTTTTTTGTAATTTTTTTTGTCAGTATATATATAAATACTGGTCTGTAAAATCCAAACATGAGACCTTCTTTAATTATTTGGCAGCGAAATAGAATACCTCCAAAGCGGTAGAAGAATATGTAACGTTACTATGGCGACGATGGCGGGAA
This sequence comes from Trichonephila inaurata madagascariensis, assembly GCA_019973955.1. Classification (NCBI taxonomy): domain Eukaryota; kingdom Metazoa; phylum Arthropoda; class Arachnida; order Araneae; family Nephilidae; genus Trichonephila; species Trichonephila inaurata. The sequence goes on from BMAV01009736.1 coordinate 192,326, forward strand.
AACTTTGACGCTTCGCTCGTTTCAATTTTCATTATGGTTTATTCTTAATAGAGAATTCGCGCTGGTAACATCTGCTTTGTTTTTGGAGAAAAATGAAAGTTTCTTAATTTAGGTGAGAATATTTGACTTTTTTAGGTTTTGTTCGGAAATTAAGGAAGTGTGGTAAGGAAATTCGTTGCGAATTTTTCTCTTATTTTGTTTTTTGTTTAAATATAATGAATGTTTTTGTAAAGGAAATTGCTAATACAATGTTTAAAAGGGAGAAGATATTTTATGATTTTTTTGTGTTTTTTTTTTTTTAAAAAATTTTGTGTGTAAAGTTTATAAAAAAAATAATGTAATTAAGTCGTAAAATAAGTTAAATACGATTTTATTTATAATTTTTTAAAATTTTATCTTGATAGGATTTTATTTGTCTTATATGTATGTAAAAGCAAATACGGAGGAATTTATAATTTTTCAATTACATTGGGAAATGTTCTTAAGAAATATAATTATAATGCTATTTACATATATAATAATTATCTACTCAGAAAACAAAACCAAATTAAAAAATTTACAATATTTACAAATAACTTAAGAGGCAATTTAGCATATTTTGTTTGCTCTTCTATATGTATTTTAATGAAATTACTCGCTGAATGAAACTTTAATCGAATATACAGTGTTTAAAGTATTCATACATTTGAAAAAATTATAGAAATCTCACTGAACTCGAACATATAGGTCAATTTCGTTTTATACATTGTCCATAAGATTTGGAATGAGATTTTTTTATAATACTTACTCAATTTATTTTCAAAATATAGAGGATACACGTGTTGTAAAAGTAATCGAACAGCAAAACATTTTTGAATAAATTACTTTAGTAAAAATATCGTTTGTTTCTTCTTTTCATTTATGTTTGTGGCAACATACAAAAAATCGTCTACGTAAATCTTTGCTTGTTTTTTTTAAAAAATATTCTATTCTTTTATTACTGTATTATTTAAAAAATAGCATGTAGTCATAAAGAAACAACGAAATGAGTTTAAAAATTGATTAATTTTCGTTTCAATAAAGGTAAGTTAGTAGGCAAAAGTAATCGCACAGCAAAACATTTTGGAATAAATTACTTTAGTAAAAATATCGTTTGTTTCTTTTTTTCATTTATGTTTGTGGCAACATACAAAAAATCGTCTGCGTAAATCTTTGCTTGTTTTTTTAAAAAAAATTCTATTCTTTCATTACTGTATTATTTAAAAAAATAGTATGTAGTCATAAAGAAACAACGAAATGGGTTTAAAAATTGATTAATTTTCATTTTAATCAAGGTAAATTAGTTCTACAAAATTAGTAAATGTTCCTCATTCTACGTTTTAAAGATGAAAATAAAATCGAAAACAAGACAAGAAATGGACGCCAAAACAAAAAGATCAATGTGATCGGCGATTTATTGTTAGAAAATTTATCTAAAATCCACTTTTGAGTGTTACAAAAGTTTTCTACAGAATTAACTGAATTTTTTTTTTACCTTAATTTCATCCGAAACTGTTCAAAAGTACTCAGATAAGCCGGATCACACGGTTGTTGTATTTGAAGAAATTTTTTTGTAAGAAAGAAAAATAGAAAGCTTAGATTTCTCTTCAGTAAATCCATGATAAACAAGTATCGGAATAATCTCCTGTTTGTAGAGGAGAACAAATTCACCATAGTTGGCTCCGACAGGAATTAAATAGCAAGAAGAAAAAACGAGAAACTTAATCCGAAGAATTTAGTCGGAATAGTGAAGTATGGAGGTGGAAATGTTCTTGTGGGAGGGTATATGTCAGTTTCAGGATTAGTTCATTTGGTATTTATAAATAGTATTGGGAATTATGGACCTTTCTTAAATATTTTAAGGAACAATTTGAATTTATCCAAATACAATTTTAGTTTTTCAGGATGATTTCTTTTTTTTTCAAGATAATGATCCAAAGCACACTGCTACTGGTGTCTCTATAATTGTCCTCAAATTCTGTAAATACCTCCCTGAACCACTGTATGTTTTTTATGTTCTACGAAATGCGAAGGTATTTATAATTTTTTTCAAGTGGATAAGGAAATGTTCTAAAGAAATATATTTAAAATGTAATCTATATATACGTATAATAGTTATCTATATACGCAGGAAAACAAAAACAAAAAATCAACATTTTACGATACTTACAACAATTTAAGATGCAATGTACCTTTTCTAAGAACCTGAAAATATTTTAATGAAGTCAATGTGTTGAATGAAATTTTTATAGAATATATATGAATTAAGCTGGAATTTTTGCTCATTCTTATGACTTGTTATTTATTTTCTACGATTTCATTTAATTCTTATAGTTATATGAACTTTTTACATAGAAACGAAAATAGAAGTTTCAAGAAATGCATTTAAATTTACATTGATACATATGACACTTAGTCAAATTACCACTAAATATATATATAGTATAATAAAATAAAAGTGAAAAAGTTCTAAAACCTACAATGCCTATGTATATATAGTTCGTGGCTGCTGTGTGTCATGAGTTCGAGCCCAAGGGTCGTTGAAGACACACCTTATAGAGGAACTGATGTTCGTTGAATCTATCATGACAAAATCCTCCCCTTGACGTGGTGTGGTAGTTTAGAGATGAGGTGCCAGCTCAGGTGTCTTCCTGGTGACTCAAAATTACAAGATCCGTCGCCAATAGCCCTGATAGATTATAATCCATTCTCTTTTCCTTCTTAAAAGTCTTAACAATAAATCCGCGTATCTAAATTTAATAAGGAATAAATTTTCTCCGTATTGCAATTTTTGTAATATTTCCTGGATTAAGGCTCATAATAATAACTTTTTAAAGATATTGCAGATTATTATGTCAAAGTCGTGGCTACTATTGGTGTACAGGTGAGTGTTCTCATCCCTTGCTCAAATGTCTCTCATCAAAATCCTTCAAAATAAACTGAAGACTGGGATAGGTGGTGAAAAAATTCTAATTCTAGTTTACGAGTCAAATTTTTCTTACCCAAATGCGGTTCAAATATCAATCCCCATTCCAGTTACGTTACACAATTTTCAACTAACCATGGCCCATTTGTTTCTTACTTGCATTGCTTCAAATTAAATGCTACTCCCAATCGTTTCTGTGGTCATTTGGGGACACTGACCATTATGTGTTCTCATGTCCTATGACTAACGCTTTTCATTCGGTCTTTTCATCTAAGCAAACTTGGTTCCTATCTATCATTAGAAGTTCTTCCATTCACTAAAATCATGTATTAAAACTGCCTCTACAAACCGAGATAAAATTCCTTAAATGTAATTGGAGTACTACTCTTATGTGGTCACTAGTAGTCTCTGGAGCCGTGGGTAGCCTAGTGGTTAGAGCATGGCAGGGCTTAGAACCTAGACCGGAGGGCTTGGGTTCGATGCTCTGCCATCAAATACTCTCCAAGTACACACGGAGTACGTGATTGTTAAATGAGTGGTTCTGAAAGTCTTGTGGACGGGTGCAGGAGGCTGGAGAATATTTCCCACCACTCCAGTTCCATGCCTAAATTGTGGAGGTGGCGATAGATGGTGCCACCATCTATCGTGTAGAAGTTCAACTTGTCTCAGGCTCTGGCAACTTTCATTCCTTCTCTCCGGAAAGGGCACGACAGCAACAATAAAAGCAGTTGTTCTGCGGTGGAATGGGTTCACAGGACTTTAGAGCAGAGCGATTTCTCATTCTTTAAACCCTATTTTCTCACACACTTTAAAGCAGTTCCATAACATAGCTCTTTTGTTAACGGTGCGAGTATTCATACGGGTTTAATTTCCTGTTGTAAAATTGCAAAAGGTATCTCCAACTCTTAATTCAATATTTTTTTCTGCTATTTTCTTTCTTTTTGTTTCTTTAATAATAATAAAAAAAAGATGGGGCCGCCCCCCCGCTTCTAAATGAACCATCTTTTTCTTCCGTTGCTGATTCATTTTTTCAGAAGTGAAGAACAAATTTTAGGGAAAAGTATCAACAGGAAGTGTTGACATCAACTGAAAAACTCAATGGAAAAACATGTTTTTTTTTAAAAACGTGTGTCTCTCTCTATTTTTTTCTTGAGTCTGTACGGTGCATTTGTATTGGCTGTTTTTATTACTTTTGATGTATTTTCAAGAATGCTCAAATAATGTACGTTCTTTTTCCTTCTCTTATACTTCAGGTTTATAATTATTATTTTTAGCTTTGTATAACTGCACATGTATCTCATTAATTTATCTGTAATTTGTATTATGTAAATTTTATACGTATGCCTGTAAAAAAATGTAAACTACGATTCTGTTCATTTAAGGCTATACGAAGGAGCTATTTCCCGGGGGACCATTTTGTAGCTCTAAAACACTTTCGGGTGAACTCGGTTTCTTTGGGCATTTTGCCAATATCTCTTGTTGCTTCAGAGTTCAATGTTAATAAAAACACTCACTCTATCTATATATATAACTAGCTGGAATACCCGCTTTAGCACGGGTGAATTGAAAAATTAAACGATACAGACTAAAGGATAAATAAGTTTTTAATGGGTTAATTTTCCCTGAATTGCACATTAAACAAAAACAAAAAGGCTCTTGGCATACCTAAGCTGAACAAAAAAAACCCATATTTGTTAAATTTTAAGTCTGTAGATCTAATAGCTGATAAAAAGGATTTTTTTTTTATTTATAATGCCCCGGAACTCTCTTGGTCGATTTTTGAAAACACCTTCCTAAGCTGATCTCTGCTCATCAAACGTAACCTATTGCTACAAATTTTGTTTAATGAATGCTTAAAATAGGGTAAATAATTTATATATGTATGAGTAATACGTTAACGTTACCATATGCTGTATTTACTTTACGTTAAAGTTGTAAGATTCGCAAGCAGCGCTGTTCCTTACATTATAATGGCGATACAATGGAAAAACAGCGAAATGTTGGCGATAGAGCTAAGTTGGCATCATTTTTGGGGACCCTGTTGGCAACTTGGTGATGAATTGAACGGTGTAGCAATTAATATGCTGTAGCGCCACCTGGTGGGGAGCTGCAACAAAGAGAATTGCACAAACACCTACTCCACAAAAGAATACATATACATGCCTATTTTTATAATGATCAGTTGAACGGTGTTGGAGTGAATCGAGGTCATGTATACAAGTATCCATTTTTATATATATAGAAGAGAGAAAGAGGGAGATGTAATAGCTGCAAATTGTTTTTATCTTTCTCAGAAAAATTATTTTTTAATAATTGAAAAAAATTGAATTAAAATTGATTTTAAATTGTTTGAAAAAATTTTCCATGTATTTTAACTTTAGAAACAATATGAGGGCTATTGTGATAGAACATAAAATTTTCAGAGAATTGCTTGCCGTCTCAGGTCTTGTCCTCCTCACTTCACTAAAAACCTTATCCCACATATATATTTAGAACAACCTTTTCGGGAAATTTTTCAAGAAGCTGTGAGGGTGAAGGGTTGCCGTAAACCAAAAGATACGCTCAGACGTCAGCCACACCCTATTTTCACATTGAAAAATTACTCGTCGATTGTTCTGCTTCTGAAAACAAACATCCAATATTATTTCTTTTATTCCACTCGTGATTTTGTAAACAGAAAAGAAGTAATATTCTGTTTAAAATATTATGTTTCATTGAAATATTGTACGTCATTTCTGATGCGTTTGACGAAGCTGAGGCTGCTATTTTTACTGCCATATTGTTTATGACGTAGGAAGCCAAAGAACCCCATTGACTGAAATTTCAAGCAACTTTTATTTGGAGAAATTCTTTCAGCTCACTTGGATGAAGTTGCTAAGAGCCGTTGCTATGGCAACTAGGTAGAAATTGCTCAGAATGGTTGCTTTAAAGGAAAATTGCTCCAAATACGTATACGCGTGATAAGGTCTTTAGGTTCAAAATTACGAGATCCATCACTGCAAACTACGTTAAATACGGCGTAATAATCAGTCAATCGGAATTTTGATTCGCAGTCATGCAACGAGGACAGGCATTGAGCTGGCACCTCCTTCTCTAAGCTTCAACACAATGCCAACTTAATGACTTTGAGTCTCAGTGACGGATTTAGGCTTAGGCCCGGGCCTAGGGTGGCAAATTTTTATGGGAGCTAAAATTTTCGAGGCGGCAAAAATTTGAAATCGATTTTGTTTTTTATCAGCTGTAAGACCGAATTTTAATGCTTCTTTTCTTGCTTTCACAATCTTAAGATGTCAATATTAAAAGGGTAGCATTTTTAAAAAAATATTTAATCGTGTAAGTAGTAAAATTTAAAATATCTATATAACAAATAGGTACAAAAAAAATTTTGGTTAAGTATAGCTTTTATTAATTAACGTTAGATTTTCCATACATTTTTCTTAAACAATCTAAGTGTAGCGTCTGTTTGCTCATCATTATAACACAAAATATTAAATTCATCATATTGCATTATATCTTTGTCCGGCTATTTAAAAACTTTATTATTTTTATTATTATTTTAATCTCGCATAAAAATTTTAGAGTTTTACGTAATGTGAGGCGTTTTTTAAAGATTACTGTGATCAAATTAGAAAAATCGTACTAGAACTTAAAAAACCACAATATATATATATATATATATATATATATATATATATGCCTCGAAACACAAATTAAAGAAGTAAATTTATTTTTAACGTTATACTCCATTTAATGGATCATTTAATCAATGATTTTTTTCCTCAATCATAAAATGATTTGACTTTTTTATATTATTTAAGACTTTTGACTATATATTTTATACTATTTAACTTGGGCCTAGGACACCATCGAACCTAAATCCGTTACTGTTGAGTCTCCATAGATTTAATGCAAGTTTTACTTTAATGTACCAGTTTTTTAAATGCACCTTTCCTTTTATATGGCTCCTTACAGTCTCATACATGTTCAATTCCAAGTTCCATAATTTATTGCTCTCCATTCCACTCCATACCCTCAAGTTAGCCCCGCCTACCTTCCACGTCCAGGCACCAATGGGAGCTCACACAGTTTATACAGGCCACTCAACATCCAGAGCCCAATACTCCAAGTATGGGACGGAGGGACGCATCGCGTCCCCAGCGCCCAACGATGACCAGCGATTCATACATGTTCACAAAACACCCAAGCAAGTACACAAACATAAAGATTGCTCAGAGCGAAACCAACTATGAGACAAATACCGGGTGTCCATAATTAAATTTGAAATTTGAGAGCAGTCTGTTGCAAAAACTATACAGCGGAATTGCATGAAAATTGGCAAAATGAAATGACGATACGCTGTCCGCCATGGTGTGCTACCATCTGAAAGCGTAAAATCGCATGTTCGACTGTTGAAAGCAGAATGAACTGGGGAATGTCACGCACATGGCGTTCTATGTTTTTTTAGTAGACCATGACCTTGAGGTATCTCCACAGCCAAAAGTGACAAATATTCATGTCGGGGGATCCAGGAGACCAAGCTGTAGGTTGCCGCGCGCACAGAGTTACTATTGTTACGACATTTGCATATGTCAATACCTTACATACCTTACCTTTGCATACCTTACACAAGGCCATCTAGCGGTGATTTTGAAACACATTTTTTCTCCATAAAATTCCCATCATTTCATTCTGCCGTTACCCAATTTTCATGCAACTCTGCTGCATAGTTTTTGCGATAGATTTCTAGCATATTTCTAGTTTAATTATGGACACCCGGTATGAGGAGTGTCCGGAAACGAAGTATCGTTTTGAAAATCTCTGGAAAAAAAATCTTTTTTTCGAAACAAAGTTTATTTTTACCCGAAAAAGCACGTTAGAAGCATTTTTTACGAAGTTGCCACCATTGTTCTGACTTATGACATATTGGAAAACCAACTTGTCTGTACCCTCTTCAAAGAAAGATGACTCCAAGGAAGAGAGCCACTGCTGGACAGTGGAGTGTGGAATTTCAACACAAAGCAATCTTATTGTAAGCCGTCTATATTCACGAAGTTGATCTCATTCAGTTTTTCAACCAAACTATCATTAATAATAGGTCGCCCACTCTATGTTTCGTCATGAACATTGGTGAGCCCATCAATGAATTGTCGAATCCACTTTCTCACCATTCCATTACTCATTACATTTTTTCCATTGACTTCTACATGTTAATGATGAATTCCAAATGTGGTTTAACATTCCTTGAGCTTAAGAAACGGATTACAGAACGCACTTCACAGTCGGCGTGATAGGCAGTTGTCTTAAACATTTTGAAATCTCATCAACACTTGTAAAAACAACATAATCAGGCTATAATGGCTTCACGGGACTAATAATCAACCATAGACAAGTGTGGGATTGTAAAGCTTCCACTGCAGTTACGATAGAATGAATGTTTTATAGTTGAATTTGAGACATAGCCATCCTGCGATAACTATGTCTTGGGAGATCCGCGTAAGCTAGAGGTGTGGGATTATCTAAAAGATGAGACATTTTGTGATTCTTAACACAACTTTTATTAAGAATAACTTAAATTACTTAATTCTAAATAACAACTTTCTTTAAGTGAGAATAAGCCACCAATTAAACTGAATATTCAAGTCAGATCGCACAACTAGATCACTTATCTTAATTATATTTAACTATCTGCCTAATCTAACTTCCTATACAAAATATTACCTTTTATTGAGTAATCCTCCTACCTTAATTGAAGACTCTCCTGTTCGGCTATTTGTAGATAAGAACACTCAGACCTTATTAATTTTTCTTATACTTAATATTATTAATGACGATGAGTGTATCCTTCTTCTTTGGTTGTAAGTCGTCTAACGTCTGTTCCGAACAATTCCACACTAAGATATCTCTAGGATTGCCGTCCTATCTCACCAAACCCTCTATCCTTTTAAAGTATATCCCATTTGCATATTCGTCCTGTTTCTCTTCTTGGTATTGGGTTGGAAAAGTTTTGCCATTAATCGTGGCCGTCAAAGAACTTAGGAGTTATGTTAGAAGAAGAACACGAGAGACGTCACAAATTAAGCATATTCATTTTCGGGTGTCCCCGAATTCCGCGTACAAACTTGAAGGAGAGGTAGAGAACATCCTGAGGAGCCGTAATTACATCGGAGAACATGGGCGGAAATGTAATCCTAACGAGATAAAGATACACAAAGACAGTAAGGCCACAATACAGAATGCAGTATAGAACGCTTTATTACAAAAAAAAAATTCAATAACAAGTTAAAAGTATGACATAAAAGCATCACAGGAGGTGTTTGAAATTGATGCCATTGGCATGTATGCACGCACGCCACCGATGAAACATGGATTGGCGGACATGTTTGAAAATACCGGGTGTTTCACAGATCGTTGCAGCACCGATGTATATTCGCGCCAGCAGGTCCATTTCAGAATTGATGAGCATGTCGTCAATCTTGACTCTGATTCCGTCAGGTTCTGATGCACCCGAGCGAACGTTAGATGATTCGGTTGCCATCTAGTTGGATATCTTTCCCCATACAACCGAACAGCAATTCGTCCATTCCCGTTGGCTAGGCTGTAGATGAAGTGTATATCCGCCAACTCGGTGTTCGTAAAACGATTCATGTTTATCGCACGCTGTCCATCATATGAGCCGAACTGCTAGCTCACGTACAGCCCCACCTCTCGCTTTCCGCCCATGCTTTCCTATGTAATTATGGCTCTTCACGATGTTCTCTACCTTCCTTCTAAGTTTGAACACGGTACATCCTGTACAGTGTTAAATTAAAAAAAAAAGGGAAAAAACCCCGTCTTCATATTATAATTGTAGATTAAATATTGGGGGGGGGGGTACAATATTGAAAGATGATTGATAATGTCAGAATTAAAGGCATGAATAAGCATTAGAAAATACTGAACTGAATACGTGACAAGAAAAATAGGGAAATGAGCGTAGTTTCAACCGTAAGGAGGAATTGCAATGAAGTTCTAAGAAAGAGTGTGCTCTCCAAGAATTTATTGCTTGGATTTCACAGTATAACGTTGAAATATATTACTCCACAACACACTAGAGTACTTTGCTTAGTGAGAAAAAAAATTACGTTTGGACTCTATTCCTTAATATTGCTCGAATACAAGTTGAGGAAAACAAAACCTCGAAGTAGTGAGTTTGAATCGTCTATAAAATAAAACCAAAGTGATACTTTAAAGAAACTGTTTTTTTCATGAAAATTGCTTTCAAATGTGCAATGAATTATTGTCAAAGTCTAGAGTCATTCAGAGAAGTTGAACATAAAATACGGAATGAATGTTTTTTTTTCTCTGTATAATGGCTAAAGCAGAGAAATCGATCTTTTCCTATATTGTAGTGACATTAAACTACATAAATAAAACTTCACTATGTGTATTCTTGGCTGCTCGCGTAATGACTATTGTACAAGGCCGGCTATCGGGAAGGAAGGGGGTGGGGTGTAGGATTCTATGCACTGGGGCCCCAACATGATAAAAATACTAAAATAATGTATTCTTGTGCACATGTAACCTTGACAATATTTCTATTATTGTCAATATGAAGAAAATAATATTTCATTTTAAGCGTTATTATTGTAGATCTTTGAATTGCAACAATCTTTAAGGTATCCGACTATGTTAGGAACCGGGATCTTTCAAATACGTACAAACGAATATTTTTTAATATTTAGGGTCACTTAGATTAGAATACAAGTATTAAATTGTTTTAAGAATATTATTGTAATTAAAAATTATTTAAATGCAATATTTTGGCAAAAAATGTACATAGAGAATTATTTATTTTTCAACTATTCTTCTTTTAAGGAAAATGCGTTTGTAATAATAATATTTTGCCTGTATATAGCTCAGACCTTTGTACAGAGCCTGAATTAGGAGTTTTGAAATATATAATTTAGCAATGGATTTATCCATATTTCAATACATCAGCATGGAGAAATTTTAACAAAAAAACATTAATATTTATTTCAATTGGTAATAACTCTGAAAGTAATGTGAATTTTTTAAAAGTCGTAGTTCAGGCGCTCTGGAGAAGTCTTAGCTATATATAAGCAAAATATTATTACTATAGAAGCATTTCTTTTTAGAAAAAAGAGGAATGTTTTGAAAAAAGGTAATTCTAAGTTAATTTTTTATCAAAATATAGCATTTAAATAATTTTTTTATTGTAATAATGTTCGCAAAACAATTTAATACGTGTATTATAATCTAAGTGACATTAAGTATTAAAAAAAATTCGTTTGTACGTTTTTGCAAAATCATGGTTCAGAACGTGATGGGATACTTTAAACTAATTTTTGATGATGGAAGTGTTCAGTTTTCATTATTTGACCCGGAGAACTCCCGAAGATCTGCACCACATATAATTTTAAGTAACGATAACACAGCGGTATTCGAAGCTAAAAGTTTATTGGATTCAATACAAGAAGTAACGTTTATTTTATGTATAATGATATGATTCGCAGTATTGTCCAAAAACAGCATTATTAATAAATTATTTCAAGTAAAAACAACTGTTATTTTAGTTTAATCAATAATAATAATAAAAAACTGAAATCCAAAATTTAAGAACAAAATTAACAAATTTTTAGACGAAGCAAAAGGGCAAACACGTCCTTTAAATATTGCACATCATTTTTTTTAAAAAGGAATTTAAAAAAGAATTAGGTTATACCAGTGTTTCTCAAACTGTGGGGCGCGCCCCCTTGGGGGGGGCGCGATAACCCTTCAAGGGGGGCGCGAGCATATCGAAAATAAAAGGTTAAAAAAAATTAATTTACTGGAATGAAAAAAAAAAAAATGCTTTCTGATATAATAAAAAAAATACAGATTTACATTGATATGATTTATATGTATCATCTGGTGAAAAAAAAGGTCATCAAAAATAAAAGATTCTACTTTGAACGCTCATTAGCTATCTTTGATCCTATAACTAAATAAAAAAAATATTTTGTTTGCTTTGCTGTAATCCTACGATGAGAGATTTTTTATTACGTTTCTTTTAACTTAAAATATTACTTTTGCTGGCTTTCGAACTTACTGGTATGGTTACCTGCATCTCTTTCTTTTAGGGAAGTTGTAAATTATATAATTCTGTTGTGCGCTTTTTTTTCACAATGTGAAAGAGTTTTTTGATACATGGATAAGCATATTAAGCACTTTGAAGGATTAATTGGCCAATATTTTTATTTTTATGAGTATAATGAAACATATAATACAAAAATCGTTAATTCTGTGTGTGGGAAAACTGTTTATTTGTTACCAATGACCTTGACAGAGAATCCTCTAATATGACAGTCTTAATGGGAGCTAAAATGAATTGATAACATATCTCTTTTTTTGGGAGTGGCAAACGATTTTTTAGAATCTTAAGGTACTTGTTTAGACCGAGTTCCCGGCACGACCACTATTTTTCAAAAATATTTTCTTGAACATGCTGCATTTCCCCCTATAAATAACTTAGTGGTTTTAATTGTGATGTTGTACGACTGATTATGGTTTATAAATGTAAATGAGCAGAATATAAAAAAAGAATTGGGCATCTGTGATCTCTCTGAAAGGAAATTGAAGCTGATCAAACAAGGGAAACATTTGCTGAAATAATGCATATTAATCATGTTAGCGAAAGTAAATTTGAGAAAAGCAATAAACATGAAACGGAAGGAAAATTTTCAATAGCTACATTAAGGACTTTATCAAGAAAATATGAAGCCATAACTGTACCGCAAAATGCACTTCACCCTGTCAAAAAGACACAATCAAGGAAAAGTTCAACAGGATATTTGTCGATCATCAAAGGATATTAAAATTACAAAAACGTGAACAAAATGTGACAGTTTTGCTTGCAAATAGCTTTCCTGTAATGTTAGCAAAAAGTGTCTGTGATTTGTGTCCTTTATTAAGGTCACGCACATTTGGAACAATTTAGTTAAGTTTTATTGGATATTTTCTCAAATTATGAAAGACAAATTGAAAAATCCTTGAAATAGGTAAGTATATTTTCTCTTAGTTAAATTATTCACTGAAATTGTGATTTTTATCTTGTATATTGAAAATAATTATAAAAAAAAAGAATTGGGGTGCATCACTCCCCGCGACCATTAACGTTAGTATCGAGTGCACACCTGATCCAGGGCTTTCTCACTTTAAATATTAAAAAAATAACACACTTGTTATTCATTAGAATTTTATATTCTTTTTTATTACTTAACATTTATTCTAAATGCTAATTCTGCGAGGCTTAAAATTACAGTTCATTCAAAACCGTTTATAATATGAGTATTCATTTCAATAAATCATTTTACATTTTTGTATACATTGTCATGCACTTGGTTTTACTCTCCTTACAATTAAACTATTATATCAAGAATAATATATTATCATTTTTTAAAAAAATAAACTCGTGTTAAGAGTGGGTACTTCAGCCAGTATAAGAACAAGTTTAATAATTATCAGTGACTTCTATGGGCTTGTCTTGCAGAGCAAAGTTTTTCAAAGGAAGGCTAAAAATTAGAAATTGACACTCAGAGTTATTTTTTGCTATTTAGCTCAGATCTATATTTTGTCTTCAAAGTAGCCATCGCAGAAAATCCGGATTCACAAAGGTATGATGTTAAAAATGGTAATAGTATACGAAATGCTTTTGTTTTCAGTGCAGAAAATTCAGCATCCACCTCTATTCAGAATTCAAAGAGTGATTTATTACAAAATTGCCCTTTAATTTCGTCATTGGATGTGAAATCTATGAAGATCTCTTTTTTGGCAGTTGAGAGCCCTTCTGAAGTATTTTGAAATGGATCCCTAACCCATTCGTAACTTACTATCAATTTGCCCTCGTCTATGTACTTGTTGATGCTTTATTATCGTCGAATGCTCACTGTGATTTAAAAATATATCTATGATTTTGTTATAATCCACTGCCGTAAATACTTAATACCGTGAATTATACAATTAAAGCGTGAATTATGAAATGTACATTCAAGAGAGATTCGGTAGCTAATCGATTCAGCCAAGACTGACTAGAATTGTACGAGGTACAGTATTTTTACATGTTTTGTGCAGACGTCTGTTAGTTGCCTAGACTCACATTAACGTTCGCGAGAATGCCAGATGTAATGGATATGATAAAGAGCAACATAGATTAGGCTATTTTTTAATGACATTTGTACTTTTAGAAATGGATCTTGAAGGAAATAAATCTTTAATTAAATATTATTTCTCAATCTGTTTCAATTTAAAAATTAGAGAGAGAAAAATAAAATAATTAACCTATTACTTAAAAGTAATTTACTTAAAATATACATTACTTAAGAGTAACATATATAAAAAATTTAATACTTACCTTATTAATACTGAATTAAGGACAAGTTTAATAAGTATTAGCAACTTTCATGGGTTTGTCTTGCAGAGCAAAGTTTTTCAAAGTTTTTTAGAAATTGACCCTCTGAGTTCTTTTTCTATATTTAGCTGATATCTATATTTTGTCTTCTAAGCAGCCACCGCATTTTGCAATATGTTCCAATTTAAAAATTAGAGAAAGGAAAAATAACATCATAATTATCCTATTACTTTTTTTTTTTTTTTTGTTTAAAAATAAAACGTAAAAATTAAAAAAATAAGTATTTAATTTGTACGGTTTATAATTAAGATCGTGTATTGTAGCTTTAGCGTCAAAGGGCATTATTATTGCATTCAGTAATTTATTAATGTATAAGGGGGGCGCGATAAAAATTGTGATTGAAAAGGGGGACGCCAGTATTGAAAGTTTGAGAAACACTGGGTTATACCGTAGAGTCCGGTAAACTCGGCACTCGGTAACCCGGTAGTAAGCATAACTCGACCACCATATCAGGCCGGAAAACCCCCCAATGCAAAGCCATGTTCTTGTACATTTCCAAATGTTCATATTGTTACGAATTTTGTGTAAATAGAGTAAATAATTTGTATTTGACTGTTTAATGCATTTATATTACTCTATGTTATATTTATTTCATGTTAAAAATGTGCTACTCACAAGCAATGCCGCCTCTTACGTTATAATGGCGATTCAATAAGAACTTGGCGAAATATTGGCGGTAGAGCCAAGTTGGCATCATTTTTTTCGGCCAATTTGGCGTTATTGGCGACCATGTTGGCGGGTTCGGAACCCTCTGGAATCTTCTAGAAAGTAGTAGATCTCTCCACTAGTGTCACGTTCAATGACACGAGCTGTTATATTTTTGGAAGTTTCTGTCGCGCCTGTAAAAAGCTGCTCGCCAGGACGGCGAGGAGTCTGGATTAAACCAGCGAGTAGTGAGATTTGTTTTGACTAGCGGTTAGCTCGGCAGTGCTTGTGAATAATCTTTACTTACGTGTATTTTTAAACACGGATTATATTGTGTTTGATTGCTGTTGAAGGTGTGAAGACCTTAGGATATTTACCCTGTGAATATTGCCGCTGAATCCTGTATTTAAAGGATTGGATTTCTGATAATAAATTCGCATCACTGTTAAATAACTGTTTATTTTCTTTGTGATTGTTTTGCATAAAATCTCCGAATCCTCGGATCTACGTAACAATATTTTAAATACCGTATGTCTTCAAGAAAAAAGTATTTTTCTTTTGTTTAGAGTGTTTGGGCAGTTTATTTTCTGTTGTATTCCCAAACAAACAATACATACAAGTGGAGTACAATATTTTTTGAGGAAACATTGTGCTTATTCGTTTTTAATCTCATTCTCGATAACACGGAATTTTCACTAACTCAACTACCCTTCGATCGACATTAGGCCGAGTTTTAGGGACTCAACTGCATTCCGAAATAGCGGAAGATGAAGCTATGAAAAACCCGGTTGGTGTGAATTTAGATTTTATTTTTTAACACTGTCATTCATACTTTTGTTGTGTTTAGCCCAAGCTGGCTTTTACGACATTTATTCTGCGCTCACTGATATTGTTATTGTACAAATAGAAAATAGATTTAAAAATATACAAAGTATTATTTCTGATTTTAAATGAATTTATGTTATAAAAACCTTAGAAAAACGTGAACTAGAAAAATGGTCCGAAAACTTTGTTTTATTACAAAGATGTAGGTGTGAAAACCTAATCCAGGCAATTGGTTTGCTACGGGTTTGGATTTTGAATGAAAGGAATGTAAATAAATAATGCATAAGACACATTACAATAAATTCTAAATAAAAATTATAATGAACTATTCCTAAATGTGTTAGCTGTGTTGAGACTTTTTTTTTACATTGCGAGTTACTATAGCAAGTGCTGATCCCATTTCTAGTAAATTAAAATTAATAAAGAATTATCGTGTCGATTAAGCATGTGTGAAGAGCGTTTAACTGCACTTGCTATATATTAAGCATCGAAGCAAAATGGCAAAAAATTGTAATTTTTCTGATGTAATTAATGTACTAGCAAAAGCACAATCATACATTAAATAAATCTCCATTAGTAATATACTTTCGTATTAGTAATTTTTTAATTTTACAAAAAAATTAGGAACCCAAATATTTTTTGACCCTGGCCCCTTTGTGGAGAAGGCAGGCTGTGTCTATCCGAAACCATATTAGATATAATGTTATTAATAAAACTCTATAAAAAATTAACTGACAGTATCAAACTGTTTGGCATGTACAGGTAAAAAAACCGGGTATAAAAATGCTTAAAAAGAAAACGACGATTGAAGAACATTTCGAAAATTCGAATTAGGATACTGAGTTCGTGAATTTATGTAACCTTTTTTTACTTTATTTTTTTTAATAAAAGTTTAATTCAAAGCACCCTGAAAGTTAAGTGGTTAAAATAGCTCGTTAATAGATAAGGGAAATTTTTAAAAAAAATCTGTTTTCCTTTAACTACCTTTTTTCCGAGAATAGTAGATCTGTATACAGGTATAAACCTAACCCCTTACATAAACAGAAAAAAAATGCTCAAAAACTTTCGGCTTCCACGCAAAAATATGCGTAGATTTACATACAGTGGTCCACAAAAGTGTTCGTACACTTGCAATTTCTTCTAAAATTTAATGTTTTCCACTAATAAAATTTAATATATTGTAATTGTAATTTATTTATGATATCTGCAACTTGTTCTTAACGGAATGACATAATTTATTTTTTAAAAATAGTATAATTATTTTTTTTTTAAAATTAATTATCAAAAAGCTACTAAAAATTACGCCACAAAAGTCTTCGTACACTTAACAAAAATCTCAACTTAGCTTTAAATATTGTATTTCTTTCTTAATTTAGTATTTAGTAAGATATCTTTTAGTGTCCACAACAACTTTTAAGCGTCTTGGTATAGATTTAATCAGTTTTTTGTAATTTCTGCATTGATTTTCCACCATTCTTCTGTGATTATTGTTCTTACTTCACACTATGCGTTTATTTGTAGTGTTTTCTTTTTTTTTACATCAAAATCTCACGAAATACGTTCTACTGGGCTAAATAAAGTGATTGAGGAGGTGTTTTCATAATTTGGGGACAGTTATAGAGAGCAGTGAGAGCAGTGCGCTTGGCGTCATTATCCTGTTGAAAAATGAAGTCGCTTCCAATATCCAAATTTTGGGCAGATTATTTAAAATTTTTCTTTAAAATATTTAAATAGAGCTCATGATTCACAATACCATCAAAAAATACCAGATTACCTAATTCTGTGGCCGATTTACACCCCCACGCAAGAACACTTCTACCTAAATGTTTTATTGTTCCAACTAGATTCTTGGAATTAAGTCTCAGAAAATTCAAAATTGACAGCAAATTAAATTGATTGGGATGGCAAACAATTCAACAGTTTTGGTTCCGATGGGCTTATAATAGCTTGTAAATGAAAAAATAAGGAGTTTCATCCCATGAATTTATGTGGAACAAGAACTCCTTCACTTCCATGCTTCAGCATGGAAGTGAAGGTGTTCTGGCGTGGGGGTGTAAATTGGCCTCAGAATTAAGTAATTTGGTATTTTTTCATGGTATTATAAATCATGAGCTCTATTTAATTATTTTAAAGAGAAATTTTAAATTATCCGCCCACAATTTGGATATTGGAGACTACTTAATTTTTTAACAGGGTAATGACGCCAAGTGCACTGCTCTCATTGTACGCCACTGGTGTCTCTGTAACTGTTCCCAACTTATCAAAACACCTCCTCAATCATTTTATTTAGCCCAGAAGAACATATTTGGTGAGATTTTGATGTAAAAAAAAGAAAACGTGACAAATAAACACAAAATGTGAAGTAAAAACAATAATCACAGAAGAATGGAGGAAAATCGATGCAGAAATAACAAAAAACTGATTACATCTATATCAAGACGCTTAAAAGTTGTTGTGGACACTAAAAGATATCCTACTAACTACTAAATCAAGAAAGAAATACAATATTTAAAGCTAAGTTGAGATTTTTGTTAAGTGCACGAAGACTTTAGTAGCTTTTTGATAATTAATTTTAAAAAAATAGTTATACTATTTTTAAAAAATTAATTATGTCATTCCATTAAGAATAAGTTGCAGATATCATAAAAAAAATTACAATTACAATATATTAATTTTCATTAGTCGAAAACACATGAAATTTTGTAAGAAATTGCAAGTGTATGAACACTTTTGTGACTCACTGTAGAGTTAGAGGTGGATTTGCTGTAAATCTTTCTAAAGTGATTTATCGAATAAATTTTCATTTAAATTTATAAAAATATACTACCTTTGACTGATAACCCTTTTTAATTAATAATCTTACATTCTGCTACTATGGCAAAATGCTATTTTAAAACTGTAAGTATAAAAAAAAACAACTTCATATCGGAATCGTTTGATGAAAAAAAAATCTCTCTTTGAAGAACAGGAAAGAAATTTATAAATAAAAGGTTATTTATAAATAAAGGTTAGTTTTATAATTAAAATGAACACTTAAAATATTTCCGAAGTTAATATTCCTAGTCCTAACATATATACTAATGGAAAAGATTGTTATTGAATACACACAACTTTTAGGCAGATTTAATAATGTACTAATGGAATCAAAATCCAGAATAAATATAACAAAAGAAATAATAAACAAGAGTGAGAATAAAAAGATAAAAGGGTTAAAAAGAGTTACAAATAGAATTTCAATGAATACATAGTATACACAGATAAAAGCGCATACATGGTATAATTTTTTTTCCCTTTAACAAAAATTTTAAAGAAGTCAAACTTTAAACTATGAATTTTAATTATAAATAAAAATAATTATAAACTATTAATTTTTTATAAAGTTTAAATATTTTATGCTTAAACGTTATAACTAATCACTATTGATATTTTTTTAACGTAAAATTGTGTATTCTTACTTTATAGTTATTCGAATTCCTTAACTTCACAACTCCAGAATCACAAGAGAAGTTGCATGGCTTTTTCAATTCCTACTATTAGCTCACAATCTCTATACATTCATTTATTTATATATTTATTTATTTATTTATCTTGGTGGAATTTTCAATCTTTCATAAAATACATTTTAAAGCGCTCAATTGAGCTGAAATTTTATATATAGGATTATTTTGGATGACAATACAATAATATAATAATAATTAATAAGAATTAATTGACTAAAACTAATTATTTAAAGGATTGCAAATAGAACCACGTTGGCATCATTTTTGGCGACTTAGCGACCCTTTTGGCGACTCGTGTCAAAACTTGAAAAGGTTTTTTTCTCACGTGTTGTCACGTATTCAGTTGAACTGAAATTTATACACACGATTGTTTTGGATGACAATACGATCCTTTAATGATAATGAATAAAAATTAATGACCACTTAATGTTGTGATTCTGTCCTATATATATACATTTTTATATTAATTGTAACTGTTTAATAAAAAGTAGCTAAAATCAATTTTTCTTTTTTGATCTAAGTAGGAATTGACTTAATTTTTTTTTTTATATTACTTATTTTTTAAAATTTTTGCCATCAAGTGACCTAAATGTTTTTCTTTCATTTTGTTTTTAAAATTATTTCAATTTATTATTTCCGTTTTTCTCTTTATTTCACTTTAAATTCCTTATTTCCGTTATACCATCGCTATAATCGTTTCTTTTCTTCCGTATTGCTATCGAAGGTATAAATTTCTATGTTCCATTCTGCCAACACAGCTAAAAATGTTTTTTTCCGCTTCACTATTCCTAATTTTTTTTTTTTTTTTTTTTTTTGCGATTGCCAACGCAGCAATTGATTTGTTTCTTCCTGTTTGTATTTTCGGAAATCAATTTGATTTGTTTTTCTTTTTTTTTAATAAAATGATTTTGTTTATGTATCGTTTGCAATTCAATTTTTAAAACTAGAATCACGAATTTAAATTTATTTTCCCTTTCTTTTTTTGCTTTTGCTTAGATTTGTTTACTGAGTATGAAAAAAATTGCTCAGTTAAATTTTATTGTTGTTTTTGCTACAATTTTTTTTTTCTTAAAGGGTAGCTGGTAAGTGTGGAAAAAGTTTGCTTTATTATAGTAAATAAAAAGATTGTGTGTCTGAGATGATTTTTCGCATTTCAAATTCTTTTTCAGTTAGAATTCTTTTGTTGTTATTATTTTTTAATAATTGTTCTGCAACGAAAAACAGTGATTCAAAATAAATTTTTATAACTAAAATTTCAAAGTTTAAAATTATTCAATTTCATTCTCTCTATATTAATGTGTTTTTGTCTGTAGGAGAAAAAATTGCTTCATAAACTTTTATTGTTTATTTTTGCTAATTGTTTTTTTACAAGATAAATCTTTTTACTGAGGAAAATTTCCTTTCATTGTATTAAATTTATAGATCAATAATCTCAAGAGATGAGTTTTTATTTTTTATATTCTTTATCAGTTGTTTTTTATTTTTGTACTGTTAATTATTGTACTTCTTAGATGAAAAACAGAGGAGCAAAACTGTTTTCAATAACGAAAAAAAGCACAATTTCCGAAGTCTAAAAATGCATTTATAATTTATGGGAATGAATGTAATAGATACGTAAGCCACATTGAAAGAAATATCATGTTTTCAAGTTTTGTTTCCCTCTGGAAATCTAATTTTTTGAAAATATTATAAGTGTTCCTTATTATAGTCATTGTGTGAAAACTTTGTGATGTAAAACGGTTTGAATTATTGTACAATATTTTATGAGCATTAAGACTTCCCCAAATCAACATTTCAACTAATTTCTTACTTCCCATTTGTTGCATTCGAAAATTGTTTTTTTTTTCTACACTATCGAAGCATTTTAAAAATCTTGCTTAATACGAAGTGGGGTTCATACAGGAATAAGAATTTTTTTTAAAAAAAATGATTTTGTGATTGCTAATTCTTGTTTCAAGTTCTGAAATTATAATCAAATGCTATCACTGATGTTTTTAATGTCTATGATTTACAAACAAATCTTAATGTAATGATATCATTTTAAAAGAATTTCTAGGATCTATAAGCAAATCGAAATTCGGTTTTGATTAAAACGTTCGTTTTTGATTTACAAGGAGAAAAGAGATTTCTTAAACATTCTTTATTGAACATTTAAACATTCTGAAATTTCCCTGTTGATACAATATTCAGCCTTTCACAGTAATTAAATACTTTCAAAAACATATTCTGATTTTTTGATATTTATATAATTTTTTTAATGTGTATAAACTTTTTAGAAAATATATTTTTAAGGAACACATGAACGTCCATACGTCCGAATACTATCTTAATTTTTGCATCCATATTCAAGTTATGTGTATGACTTTAATGGACTAAATTCATGTGATGTCATTAGTCGCATGATAACTGAGCCACGTGTTTTGGGCCAATCAGTTCATAAATTCATCCGACGTCATAATTTTATCATAAATATAATCACGCTTTTCCAGACAATTAGTTAATGTGCTTCACTGCTGCCAACTTTTGCTTTTTGCAGAAACTTTTTTTTAGAAAGTACATATTTGTCAACGATATAATAATGCACATAGTTAAACAAAATGCACATAATTTAAAAGCATTCGTATAATGTATTTTTTTTAATTTTGAAAACTGTTTGAAGAATTTTAACACGTGAACTCTTTCCCCAATCATATCAAATTTTAAATGTTATCTAAACCTTACAAGTTGAACAATCAGTATGTCAATTTTTAACCAATGGGAAACACGTGATTGCCGTTGTCATGTGACCATCATGAATTTAGTCCATTGTAGTCACTGAAGCAGCTAATCCTCTGAGTGGGTTATTTTATTCATTTCCAAACAATTTAAAAGGGGAGAATACATTTCTGTCTGTCTAATCTGTTGTAATAATTGTTTTGAACCTAAACATTTGGAGTGATGGCTAAATCACTTATTTTAAATGGTACTTAATGTTTTTCATCATCCCATTTATGCTAACTTCGATACTCATTTTATCTTTAAAAAAAGAATACATCGCTTTTTTGATACTTCATTTCATTTTAACTATTTTAAAATTATTCGTTACTATACGCCATAATGCTGAGTTTAGTAGGGATAAGACGGACTTGATCAATGAGTAATGTAACCCTGTCCCCAAATTCGGTGCAAAAATAGGTACTTTTTAGCAAATCTATATAAATAAATAAGGTGATTATTTGATACCTTTAGAAACCATTAGAACATGTTTTTCCCGGTCTATTTAAAGATGTAGCAGTTAGGCAGTATTGGTTTTGCAAAGCTTAACGAAAACTGGGAGTTTGATTTGTTCTTGTGATGTCCTATCTATGGATTTACGCTGAAGAACCGTTTCGTTATGGTCACCTGTTTATTAATTCAAACAAAAACTAAAATTCGAACTGAATTTAAAGTTGTGATGGATGTCCCCTCACATCCATCAGTGTTCGAGAGTTAGATGGAAGATTAGCCATAGTCTAAGCAAATATAATTTATTAACAAGTCGCAACAACCTAACAAATCTCAACAACCCAGGTTAGGAATTGCACCTTTAAATAAGTATGGGAGCAAAAGCGAGGTAGACGAGATAATTAAAATTTTGAAATGAAGTGAATCACTTACTCTTGGAACGTCTTGGCAATACACTTTACAAATAATCGAAATTCCGTTCTAAGATAATCTACTTCAAGCCGAGACTATTCCAATTTAAGTATCTAATTGACCAAATCATCAATCATTAGTTTTAAATATCAAGCAAATAATCTACGAGTCACTCTCGACTAGCCTTCTATTACTTTACGTTGATCACTAACTTCTATCAACTAGCTCCTAACCTCTCTCTCACTATCGAACCTGAAAGTTAACGCTTAAATATAAGCCTTGATTTACATAAGTCGCATTTTCTTCTTCGGGAGAAAG
>BMAV01009736.1:220618-237749 GCA_019973955.1 Trichonephila inaurata madagascariensis
GTGTCACAGGCTATTCAGAGGATATTTCAAAGCCAATTCATCCTCCTTTCTACGAAACATGTGAAATTACCTCTCTTTCATTTCACACTTTTCTTAAATCTTACCTGTACGACTGGTGTTTTCCGTATTTTGTTCATTCCCAGAAGAAAGATATTTTCGCGTTAAGCGATTTTCGTTTCGTGTGAAGGCCTTATCACACAAGCATTTTTCGAATAACCGTTTCGACCAATTTTTTTCAGGGTGAAGGGTCGCCGTAAACAAAACGACATGCTCTGACGTCAGCCGCGTTCTATCTCTACATTGAAAAATTACTCGCCGATTTTTCTGCGAAAACGTCTATCCAATATTATTTCTTTTAATAGGGGTTTTTATAATTCCATAGGTATGGAAAATTTTCCAGTTCGTTTATTCACACTATCATTTCATTCCATTTTAATATGTAAGACATTTTTGATACTGCGCTTGACGAAGCCGAGGCTGTCGTCTTGTTTATGACGTAGGAGACAAAGAACTCTGCTGGCTGAAATTTGGAGCAATTTTAATTTCGGACAATATTTTCAGCTCACTAGCAAGAAGTTGTTCGAAGCCGTTGCAATTGTAATTGAGTAAAAGTTGCTCGAAATGGTTGGTTGAAAGAAAAATTGCCCCAAATACATTCATGTACGTGTGATAAGACACTGAGAGAAAAAAAAATCATGCAAATACATAGTAGTTCGTCGGGGACCGTTGAAGTATTTCGTGTCAACCAATATTTCGTCTTAAGCGTTTCCGCATTAAGCGTATTTTCCTGTATATTGTTTTTAAGTTATTGAGGTATCTAAGTAACATTATTAAGCTTTCGATTGTATACTTTTAACCATCGCCACTTGATTTAAAAATAACAAGACCTGAGTTCCTAATACAGAAGTATATTTGTCTTTTATTACCCTCCCTCTGATTAGATTTCCACAAAACCCACTTTTAACAGATGTGTACTCAATAAAAGAAACGTACTTGCTAAATTTTAAATATGTAAGTCGAATACTTCAAAAATGGGAATAGTTTTTGATTTATAATACTCAGTAATCCCCGTAAACCTTCTTGGGAATCCCACAAAACCTATTTTTAGCGAGTCTACTCAACAAAAAAATTATACTTATACCAGATCTCATCTGTGTAATCTCATTTTTAATAGTTCAAAAACGGAAATTTCTCCATCCACTGAATTTTTCCGCCTTCGATTCTAAGCCACACCCGATTTTCAGTATTATTAACACAAGAAAATAGTGCGGCTAAGATTCGAATAAATATGGTATAAGAAGAAAAAAAAAACATAAAAATTCACAGAATTTTTATGTTAATTTTTGCTCTTTCGCATACACATTGTTATATTCAAATCACTCCAGTAGTCGCAGTTTGAGAAAGAAAAATGAAGAATATCCATAGGATTACCATTGCTATTTCGTATTGTTGTTGTTCCTAACGCCACCTGTCTGACGATGTCCGATCGAGGCCCACGAAATTTATCGTGGCAAAAGAATATATGTAAGCCTCTCGTTAGCCTTATCTTTGAGCACTATACAGGTGATAGTACGTTTTGGCTCGGTTCCCCTCCAATTTTGAGAGAGAACACCATAGTGGTGGTCAGGGGCCTCCCACCTCTCTTCCCCTTCCACCAACCTCACGAGAGGACTTGCGGCTAGACGGCTGTTTAGAGTACCTCCATACCACAAAGGCACTATACATTTACAAACTGTTATGGATGAGCTGTCCCATCCATCAGCGTACGAGAATTAGAAGGAAGATTAACCATATTCAAAATAAATGCAATTTATTAACCATTCTCAACAACCTAACAAATCTCAACAACCCAAGTTAGGAAATGCACTTTTAGATAAATATGAGAGCAAAAGCGAGGAAGACGATATAATTAACATTTTAATTATAAATTGAATCACTTACTCTTTGAGCGTCTTAGCCATACATATACATAGAAGTGACGTTTTAAGTTAATCTACTTCAAGCCGTCACTAATCCAATTTAAATATCAAATTGACCGCCCATCCGGTACAGTGGTTAGTGGCTCTGACTACTGTGCCGTAGGGCCTAGGTTCGAATCCCGGAGAAGACATGGATGTTTGTAAAAATACAGTGCCTTCACAGCATGGGGGTACCCTAAACAGCCGTCGAGTCGCAAGTCCTCTCGTGAGGTTGGTGGAAAGGGAAGAAAGGTGGAAGTCCCCTGACCACCCCCATTGTGTTCTTCCTCAAAATTGGGGTGGAAACGAGCAAAATCGTATTGTCACCTGCATGGTGCTCAAAGCCAAGGCTAAAGACAGGCGTAAAAATCTAGTCCTTCACCGCGATGAATTTCGTGGACCTTGATCTGATGTTACTGTCGACCAGGTGGTATAAGTAACAACGCAACAACAAATATCACACTGACCAAATCGTCAATCTTAAATATGCATGAAATAATCTACGAATCACTCTCGACTAGCTTTACGTTAATCACTTCCTGCTATCCTTTAGCTCCCAATCTCTCTCTCCTTCGAAGCTGAAAGTTAATGTTTAAATATAATCCTAGTTTTGCATATATCACGTCTTTTTCTTCGGGAGAAAATTTTCAGTTGAATAATATTTAAAGAAACAGTTATTCCCCAAGAGCATTGGTAGGAAGTACGTGAATAGACCCGTTACAAAACATCCATGCCTTTCTCCGGTATTCGAACCTAGGCCCTACAACACAACAGTTAGCTTCACTAATTATTATACGAGATGGGCGACTATTTCGTATATATATATATATATGAACCCTAATTCGCTGGCCTAATTCAGCGACAGCTTTAGAAATTATAATAGGTCTCCAGTTTAGTCCAAAGACTTTTTTGTATCTACATTTGCTGTGTCTGGTGAATTCCAATTTCTTCCTGCTTTAGCACTGTAGGTTCTAGTGCTTCTTCACTTTTATTTTATATATATATATATATATATATATATATATACGTATATATGTAATGTAAAATATTTAAATTTCTCTTCTTTATTTTGGACTAATTTTTAACTTACAGTTTTAATTATACAGTAGTTGTAGATATTGTTTAAGTAGAAAATTCTCTTCCATAATTTTATCATCTGCTAAATTCAATAATTAATGCAACTCTATCAGATTTCTTCATTTATTTGCTGATATATAATCGTCTGTTGTTATAGTTATGTTGCTTCAGTTGGCATCTTTTGTAATTATTCTAAAAATGTTTTGTTTAGTTGGAGAAATAAATTGTAATGCATAATCGACGCTGTATGAATATAATATGCAGTTGATTTTTGTATATTTTGGGGATATCATTTATCTGGAGATCTTTTGGATCATTTGAGTGATTATAAAAATAAAACGTGCCAGTGAAAAATAAATATTGGCTGTTTTCTTTCACAGTGAGCTATAAATCCCTATGACGCCTTTAGTCACATGATAACTGCAATCACGTTTTTCCGGTCAATCAGTTCATACATTAATTGGGATGTTATAATCGCATGATAAATGTTTGGCTGTTTTTTTCTGACCAATAAATCCATACACTTCGTTGTTGTCAATTTTTGCTCGCTGTTGATATTTTCTTTTAAAAAGAACACATTTGTTAATAATAACACGCATATATAAACAAAATGCACTTAATTTAAAAATACATGTGCAGTATTATTACGTTGATCGGGGTTCGAGGATTTCATGCAAATCAGTCGTAAAGAGCAAGACTGTTTGTGAAGCCTCCACCCTCAGTTCTACATTATCTACGCGACCTGTTTCTGTGGGGAAGAACGAAGAACCACTCAAATTGTTCATTCTAAAATCTGTTTATTAACATTTTAGTTTAAATACAATACACAACAATAATAATTAAGTAAGATGATCTAGAATGAGAAGACGCAGCACGTATTACCAAATAGTCGCGTATTTGACCACTGAATCACACTTTATAGATTAATTCCTCTATCACTAATATACGCCCTTTCCTTATAGCTTATCTAAATTAGCTTACCGCTATATCCTAGTTAATCAGCTACGTTCGTTATCTGTTCTGATGTGGCTTTAATCCGGTAGGGTTCCTTTTGCCTCGAATCCTCTCTTGGTTCGTCAGTACCAGTACGGCTAGGCTATTTCACGGAGTTAGGATTCTTCTAAACTTTATCTCAAATCACTTTACAGCTAACTCTCTACTTAGCGACTTCACTTCCCACTTAGCAATTACTACTACACATAGACATAGACCCGGACATAGACTCCGCTCTACTACTAACTTCCAATATATATATATGATTCCTAATTTACACAACCACGTTCTTATTCTTGAGTTGGTTGGAAAGAATTGCCATTTCGGCCCCCAAAGAAACCCCAAGAGGACATTAATAGAAATCGTGATAAAAGCCCCATCACAATTTCTTCAGGAGCGATGGAAATTTATGGTCGAAAAACAATCCTTGAAATACAGGATACAGTACTCAAATTAGCTGAGTAAATCTCAGAAGGCCTTCACATCTTCTACGGCGCTCAACCACAAATATCAGTGTCTAAAATACAAGTATGTTAACAGATTATTCACAAGCACTCTTTCATCCTACACAACAGCTGAAGTAATAACTAATAGTTGGTCCACCAAATCCCGGCCAAATCAATACTACTCTTCATAGGTCAAAACAAGACTAACTCAGTTTCGGCGAGCTACTCCCTATTTATAGACCTCATGGATTTTTCGAAAAAAATCCGTTTGCGTCGTACATTGTGATATTAGTAGATTTCTCCACCAATTTTAAAAGAATCTATAGGATCATAAACTCGCCAATAGTTGTTGCCAAGTTGCCAACATGGTCATCAAAAATGATGCCAACTTGGATCTATCGCCAAGTTTCCATTGAATCGCTAGTATAATATTGAGCCCGAGATATAAGGAACGGCATTGCTTGCGAATATTACAATTTTAACATAAAATAAATGTAACATAGATTAATGTAAACGTATTACACATCCAGATATATAAATTGCTTACACAATTTTAATAATTCATTACATAAAATTTGTAACAATACAAGAATTTTTTTTTTAATTTTGGAAAAAAAAAAGTGAAGAATTTTAATACTTGAACAGCTTTACCCAACTATCAAATCTGAAATTGTATCTTAATTTTACAAGGACAACATTGACAAGTCTGGTGTCAGTTTCGAATTCAGTGAAATACAGGTGCTTGCATTAATCTTATGGGCATTGTGAATATAGCCTGCTACTTTCCTGAACGGCCAATGAAATTGAAGCCTTAAGACTTTAAATTCCTTCGTGGATTGGAAATTCGGTGAACAAGTACCAACTCACATGCCATCCTCACCATTTCAACAATGTTTGAAATACGCGATCCACTGCAAACAACCTACTGTGTTGTTTTCATGCTAGGTTATTTGAATACGGGGATCATCCCGTTCTCAGAGTTTTGAGAAAGTATTGATAGTGCTTCAAAAAGAATTTGCTGAAAATAGCCAATATGCTTCATAATTGCATCGATCAGAAATTTAATAAATCGTCATCGGGAAGAAATAATCTGCCAGAAACAGGCAATAATCAAACGACAGTGAAAATCGTGTTATACGAAACTATTAGGACTAAAATATTTTTTCGTGTTAAAGGATGCTACAGAAAAAAAACACCTTCAACTAAGTTTGTTAGAGTACATTTTTTTTATTTACATAAATACATATATATACATGTATTAAATAAAAATCAATGAAACAAAATTATTTACAAGAACTTAATGAATTTCAATGCAAAAATTACTACAAGCCTCTTGTCACAGTGATTAATAATGGCGAGAATATTAATGTTATTAATACTCAAAGTGATATTGATAGTGAAGTAAATCAATAATTAATAGTTTTTTTCTTCAAACTTCTCGCAACAATGTACTCATGTATTATGAGAGAGTAACATATATTTAAATATTATAATTCATGTATATTGTTAAATATATATGTATTATTTTATAGAATCAATATGAAAAATGTGAATAGAATAAAGAAAATACATGCATGCTTTCTTTATTATATGAGATGCGTTTATTTAACCTGTTTGCCTACTATATAATTAAAGACAACCATACTGATACAACCATACTAAACCCCAGTCGTGCATCGGAGTCAACACACGCAGTTTTTTTTTTTTTTTTTAAATTATTGTTGATAATGTAGAATTAGCGATACCAAAACTTTTACAGATTTCCATTTTCGTCTTCGGGTTTTGATAAACAGCTTTAAGAGAAGCTCCATCTTCATTTCAAGCGAAATAATAACTTGCTTTCCCCTGAGCCTGTAAACAAATTCTAAAAAAAACCCCTGTGAACCAAACTCACTGGATTTTACTCACACTGCAATGTACCCGTCACCGGATTCCAAAACCAACTGATCAGAGATGAGGTTGTGCGGCTTTTGTGTAGGGATGGGGAAGGGGGAGGCTAAGGTAGCTTAGATAAAAAAATTGGTCCGTCTTCTAGGCTATTCTGAGGGTGTTTTAAATCCTAGTTAGCCTCCTTTCTACGAAATATGCGAAACCACCTTTCTTTCATTTCACTCCCCTATTAATTCTTGCCTACACAGCTAGTGTTTTTTGTATTTTGTTCATTTACAGAAAGGAAATGTTTTAGAGTTAAGCGATTTTCGTTTTCTGTTAAGAGAAAAAGAATGCATGAAAATTCATAGTAGTTACAAAAAAATACATATGCAGTAGTAATACAGTAGTAAATACATAGTAGTAATACAGTGGAAAATATATAGTAGTAATACATAGCAGTCGGGACTGTTGCATTATTTCTTGTTAAGTGTTTTCGCGTTAAAGCATCCGACTACGTTCGGAACCATGATTCTAAAAAAGCGCATAAATGGATAATTTTCATGATATTTAGTGTCACTTAGATTAGAATAAATGTGTAAAATCGTTTTAAGGACATTTTGACAAAAAGAATTATTTAAATACAATATTTCAGCAAAAAATGAACTTAGAATAACCTTTTTTTCAAAATGTTCTCCTTTTTTGAAAAATACTTCTATTATAATAATATTTTGCCTGTATATAGCTGAGACCTCTGTTAAGAGACTCAACTATGATTTTTGAAAAATCCACATTATTTTCAGCGTTACAACCCATTGAAATAATGATCGGCGTTTTTTTCTTAAAATTTTTCCCCTCTGTTGTCGTAAAGCAGGGATAAACCCACTTCTAAGTTATATATTTCGAAAATTCTAGTTGAGCCTCTGTACAGAGGTCTGAACTATATACAGGTGAAATATTATTATAATAGAAGCATTTTTCACAAAAGGAGAATATTTTGAAAATGGGTCTTTCTATGTTCCTTTTTGGTCAAAATATTGTACTTAAATAATTTTTTATTGTAATACTATACTTAAAAAACAATTTTATATACATCCTCTAATCTAAGTGACACTAAATATCGTAAATATTATCCATTTACACGCTTTTGCAAAATCACGGTTCCGAACGTAGTCGGATATCTTGAACATATTTCCCTGTGTTGAAGAATATCTGTAAGAGAGAGGCGACTTTTCAAGTTATTAAATAGAATTGCCCTGTTAATTGAGATAAACCTATTCAAGGAGATAGAGCACATCTAGTGAGGATTTGGGGATACAGAACAGGTTTTCCTTGAAGACAAACTGAGATAAACCTGAAGTTTTGAATTATTCAAGCAACTCAGTCTCTTCAAACTAAAACAATTCAACGCCAGAATACAGTAAAAAGAAAGTCCATGCATAATGTTTATAAAATGAATATATTTTCTGTTTCCTCGTAGAATAAATATTTTTTCTGAAAAAGAAGGGTACAAGATTTTTTCTGTTAGTTCATTTCAAAGATAAAAAAATTTAAAAAAAGCGGTACTTACGTATTATCGCAACCTATTTTCGACATTATATGAAACGAGGCACGTGATTGCCAATTCAGCGCATACGACATATACGAAATTGGGGTTGTTACCAACTTGGCGAGTTATTATGAACGATAGCAATTGTTGGGATAATACGTGAGTACCAAAAAAATTTATGATTCTCAACGTTTTGGTACTCACGTATTATACCGCCGACCTATTTTGTCAAATCAAAAGACGTCGCCAAAACTGCCGTATGATATAGTAATAATAACGATGGTAGCATTTTGTGACATTTTTTTGAATCTGTGACATCTTTTGATTTGGCAAAATAGGTCAATGGTATAATACGAAAGTATCAAAATTTCCTCAAGGCAAATAATTTTAACCGTATTAATTCAAAGTCGCATTGTAGCTTTAGTGTCAAAATATATTATTATAACATTCAATGCATAGTTGTTGTATGAGGAAGGAGGGAGTGTGAGAAAAATTATGACTGAAAATTGGGTCACATATATTGAAAGTTTGAGAAACAATGAATTAATAGGATCTATAAGAGATACAGCTGCAGAGTCTGTCTGAGTACTCTAAGCAAATCGTCTTGCAGTGGATCCCTGGACACTGCGATGTAACTGGTAATGAGTTTGCGGATCGCTTAGCAAAGAAGGGAGCTTCCATTCAACAGATAACAAGGAAAGCTGTCCCTTTTACCAGTGCCAGGCGTATCCTTAAGAAAAAGTTGAATTATCTCTCTTCAAGACAATACGCTGAGAGAAATTCCAATAAGATCTGGTGGAATAATCTTTAAGATCTTCCCATGTGGCCAAGACGTAAAGCAGTTGCCGAGTTTTGTCTGATCACTAGACACCACTGTCTCCTAAAACATCTACATAGAATTCATGTTGCACAGGCCCCTTTCTGCACGCTCTGCAATTTTCGGGAGGATGTGGATGCTGACCGCATTTGCCGCTGACCAGCCCTAAATGGATCCTCTTTCAGCGAACTTTTTTGGCAAGCCAGGGATTTACTGCGTTCGTAGATTTTTCTAGCTATTTTTATTTTTCCCCCTTACTTTGTTTATTTTGTCTGTTTTTGTTCCAACCCCCTTGTGGTATAGTGGTCTTCTGTAACCCTGGCCATGGGAAATAAAAAAAATACTCAACGAGAGAGAGAGAGAGACTGGCACTTGAATAGTAGTTACATTTGTATTAAATCTAGTCATCTATACGGAAAGTGGTTTTTAAACTAAAATCACAGTTAAAGAATGTTTTCCCCAAGAGGATTAGTAGAAAATTCGAATAAAACCCGTTACAACTGGTCACGACTGCCTTAGTGTGCTCATTTGTTTCAATTTAATCTGACTGTCTCAGCTTTATGTGTTTTGTACGCTTCTGGACAAGTTAAGGACGCTGTTCATTTAGATGTGTGTTCTGCGCTAAAGAATTTGAATTGTGTTGTAAAAAAAGTATTAGAGAGCTCGTTGTCTAATGACCTGATTGTTGTAAATGAAGTATAAAATGAATAGATGGCGCTGCAAATCATTTGATAGATACTTTGCTTAGATTGTAGAGCCAGAGTTATGTATTCTTTGTGTTCCAAACATGTCTTCTTTGTGTGTCGTCCAATAAACCAAAATGCCTAAAAGATGGACTGAATTATTGGAGTAAGATAAAAAATATAATCGAAATATAATCGTCTTACTGACCATGGAATTAAGGAATTAGAAATTATAACACTAATGGTCAATGGCCAGGTATTTGATAAATAAATAGATCAAGAAAAGTATTTTAATTAAATTTAAAAGTTTCGTATGACACTTTAAAATTAAAGAATGGACTAAATTCATAATGGTCACATGATAACGGCAATCACGTGTTTCCCATTGATTAAAAATTGACATACTAGTTGCTCAACTTGTAAAGTTTAGATAACATTTAAAATTTGATGATTGGGTAAAGAGTTCACGTGTTAAAATTCTTCAAACAGTTTTCAAAATTAAAAAAAAAACTTACACTATACGAATACTTTTAAATTAAGTGCATTTTGTTTAAGTACGTGCATTATTATAACGTTGACAAATATGCTCTTTCTAAAAGAAAGTTTCTGCAAAAAGCAAAAGTTGGCAACAATGAAGCACATGAACTAATTGGCTGGAAACGCGTGATTAAATTTATGATATAATTATGACGTCGTATTAATTTATGAGCTGATTGGTCGAAAACATGTGGCTTTCAGTTATCATGTGACTACGACGTCACATGAATTTAGTTCATTAAAATAAAATATATGTCTTAGTATATATAAGTGCAATAAATAATTACCTCTGATAACAGAATATCTCATGAAAACCAGAATTGACTATACCTGGCAAATAAGGCTTTTTATCGACTGAGGAGGTTTTTTAAATCTAAATTTCTTTCAAGAAACACCAAATTTTTCATTTAAAAAATTTTATTAGACCAGTTCTATCATATGCATCTGAGACTTGGACAATATCAAAACTGGAAAAAAATCGAATGGCATCTTTTGAGATAGAAAAACTTCGAAGCACACTTGGAGGTGTAATCGAAAACAACAGCTGGAGAAGAAGATACAGTTTTGAATTATATAGAATTTATAAGCAACCTGACATCATTAAATACAAAAAACTGAATAGAATAAATAGGACGGCCCATAAAATTCGAATGCCGGATGATAATGTTGTCAAAAAGGTACTACTGTTCAAAATCACATAAACGCCGAAACTTGGAGAATAAAAGTAAACGAGAAGTTATTATGGAGGAATCTTCAAAGGAAGGCACTGGCCTACTAGGGGCTGTCTTGCCAGATATGATGATGCTGATAAATACAATAATTTAACAATTCAACAGAAAGATGAAATATTAGAAAATGTAGCTGAATAATCCAACAAAGGTATTGACGTTATCATTTGTTTAAATAGTTATACTTCAAGTTAATTTAGCGTTTCTCAAACTGTGGGGCACGCCCCCCCTTAGGGGGTGTGATAACTCTGAAAGGGGGTGCGAGTATATTGAAAAATCGTAAACGAAGGATTATTTTTAAAAAATATTAATTTACTGAAAGTAAACACAAACAAAATACATGCTGACATAATAAAAAATTAAATTCACATTTACACTGATGTAATAACCTTAGAAATGTATCAATATTACACAATATATTTTATAATTAATTATACATTACTAACTTGAGAACAAGTTTAGTAATTACCAGTGACCCAACGGGCTTGTCATATATAAAATTATATATTAACACTTATCTTGATAATTTGTGCGGTTTATAATTAATCCTTTAACTGCTGATAAAAAGTTACTCGTTTCTTTCCCCAATGCCACCGTTTTCCACGCAGACACGCATATGTTATGTATTGAGGGGAGGGGGGAGTAAAGAATAAATAAGCAAATCCTCTGAAATAAGCAAATCCTTTGCAAATACTGTCAAGGTACTTTTATTGTAGTCCAAAGCCTTCAAAATAATTTTATGGATAGTAATGCACAGAAAAGATTGTACTTCGGATAGACGTATATATATACGTCCGTAGCAATGAACGCTTTGGGTGAGTGAGACGTTTATATACGTCACATTGTAAGTTTATCGTCAAAGTATAGAAAAATTGAATTCAGTACATTGTTATTATAAGGAAGGGGCGCGCGATGAAAATGAAAGTTGAATATTGGGTCTCAAATATTGAAAGTTTGTCCGTATAAGGCTGCATTAGTGGCATATGAAATAATGTAATTGACATCAATCTCTTATCTCAACTATGTTCTTGAATGTCCTTATATGTTAAGGTATCCGACTACATTCGGAACCGTGATTTTAAAAAAGCGCATAAATGGATAATTTTCATGATATTTAGTGTCACTTAAATTAGAATACATGTATAAAATTGCTTTAAGGACATTTTGACAAAAAAAGTTATTTAAATACATTATTTCGGCTAAAAATTAACTTAGAATAACCTTTTTTCAAAATGTTCTCCTTTCGTGAAAAATGCTTCTATTATAATAATATTTTGCCTGTATATATCTCAGACCTCTGTACAGAGACTCAACTATGAGTTTTGAAAAATTCACATTATTTTCAGAGTTACAACCATTTGAAATAATTATCGGCGTTTTTTTTCTTAAAATTTCTCCACTCTGTTGTCTTAAAACAGGGATAAACCTACTTCTAAGTAATATATTTCAAAAATTCTAGTTGAGCCTCTGTACAGAGATCTGAGCTATATACATGCAAAATATTATTATAATAGAAGCATTTTTCACAAAAGGAGAACATTTTGAAAAATGGTTATTCTAAGTTAATTTTTAGCCGAAATAGTATGCTTAAATAATTTTTTATTGTAATACTATTCTTAAAACAATTCTATACATGTATTTTAATCTAAGTGACAC
This sequence comes from Trichonephila inaurata madagascariensis, assembly GCA_019973955.1. Lineage (NCBI taxonomy): Eukaryota > Metazoa > Arthropoda > Arachnida > Araneae > Nephilidae > Trichonephila > Trichonephila inaurata. The sequence goes on from BMAV01009736.1 coordinate 232,932, forward strand.
TAAATATTATCCATTTATACGCTTTTGCAAAATCACGGTTCCGAACGTAGTCGGATACCTTAAACTAAAATGGGAACGTTCATTACAGTTCTTTGAATCATTGCATAAATGAATTTCTAGCAACAAGCGGGGTCTTCAAGGCAGACATAGGATAGAAATAAATAAACTACAAAGTGAACTAATTAATAATAAGGTAGAACATCGCGTTGATCATAAAAAAAATGCACAAATAATAAATTACTAAGTTTTGAATCAAATAATGGTTGGATCTTAGTTCAACCTCTTGATTCAGCATTTTGCAGGATTTCAGCAATCCTGCCAACCGTTAGGAAATAGCAACCCCACTGAGACCGGCGTTTAGTTGCATTATTTAGTCGACCTTAGCACCATTTGGTGAATTTTTTTGTCACCAAAAAAGCCAGGGGGCTCAACTAGAACTTCAAATAACTTTCTTTGAAAATATAACTGTAAATTTAGTTCTTTAACTTTTTTATTATTATTATTAGTATGGGACATGTTACTATATACTTAAATGGAAGGAAAAAAAAAGATTTTTATAGATATTCTCCAGCCATATTCAATTATTTTGCTGGAAAATATATTTTTACTCTGAAAAAGAATTTGTTACATTTAAAGGGGAAAAAGGAGTTGGTCCTAAAATAAGTTTCTTTCATCGTGTACTTCTTTCTTGGATGGAAAGCTGTAAAAGACAAGCTTTGGACAAGCAATCTGATATTGGCATACTACTCGTTTATGGCGGGATTTTGAAATCATGTCATATACATATTTGATGGTCAATCTAATGTTATCATATTGCAACGTAACGTAACCTAATTTGAAGAAATTTTACAACTATTTGGTAAAAAAGGCGTAGCGTACCAATATTATATTAGCGCCCTACCTTTTATTGGATATTCACAAGATCAACATAAAAGCAATGGACTTAATTCATGTGACCTCAAAGTCACACAATAACTACAATCTTGTTTCCTACCAAATCAGTTTACAAGTTCTTGTGACGTCATAATCACATGACAAATGCAATCACGTGTTTCCAACTAGTCCGTTCATGTGTTTCACTGTTGCCAACTTTTACATTTTGCAGAGACTTTCTTTTAAAATTTGCATATTTGTTAATAGTAAAACGCGCTTGATTTAAAAAATACACATTTAATGTAATAATATATATATTTTTAGTTTTGAAACCCTTTTTGAAGAATCTTGATATTTCTTGAACATATTTATCCAATTATCAAATCTGATTTTTCATCTAAATCTTACAAGAACAAGTATAAATCTAGCGCCAGTTTTGGATTAAATAGAGAACGTGACTGCATTTATCATATGGCTTATTGTGACTCGAGAAACTTTCGTTTTCGATTTCAATACCTTTTATTTTTCTTCAACACGCTGGATAAAATTAGGCTATTTACACTTATGAATTAATCAAGCTATATACATGAAAGGACGAATTATTTGAGTAAGTGAGTGAATATTAACGCCGCACTGTTCAGCTACACGAGGGCTTTTGGTGACGGACCACATAATTTTAAACCATGGTGAAGTGACGTGGACGACACCTGAACCGGTACCCCTTCTCTCCTAACTACCACATCACACCAACGGGAGGACGTTTTAGCTCTCGACAGATTTAACGTGCATCGCTGCCCTACATGGCGGGTCTTTAGTGGTACTAGGATCGAACTCATGACATGCCTGCCATGATCCGATACCTTGACCACTGGGCTACCGCAGCCCCACGAATTATTTGAGCGCACGCTCCGTTAACATATACAGTTATTTTCTTAACGTAAAATGTAAACTATTTAGAATATTCCATAAACATACATAACTAAAATTATGTTGCCAGATTCAAAGAGAATAAACAAATATTAATTAATACAAAACAGGAAATGTTGAACTTATTAGGAGTGGCAACAGGCTGTCATGAATTTATATATATAGTCCATTTGATAATTATTAATCTAATAATTAATAATAATTTTAATTTAATTTTAGATAATAATTAATCTAAAATTCAGAATGCATTATTTTCTTTAAATAAATCTAATATTGTTATAAAAAAAACTAGAGTTTTTTCAAAAGTTAAGTTCATTATATGTTTTTCAGTGTCTTAAAACATAAAATACAAAACAAATGTTTTTATTTAATGTAAATTGATGATTTCTTTTTCTTTTTCTTTTCAGATATCAATCTTGAGCATGAATTTTAGAAATTCATGACAAATTGTAAAGAAACTGGCATCAATTACATTTGATTGCCGTTGCAATCACCATTTACATAAATATTTCCATAGTTACCCGTATGATATCAGCAAAGACACGCAAAAGTAAACTGATAAACAAATAACTTTGATTGATTACATAGTAAATACATGCCAAATTCAAATCAAACTTTTAGCAGAAATTTAATTATTCTTTCTGAAAATGGATTGTTTTAACAAGAAAAATACGTCGTTAGCAGTCAATCATGTTGCACTTAACTCAAGATCAATTTCTTCATTACTCAGACAACTTCAAAACATTTACATCACAAAAGAAATAACTCCAAATGATATAGTGTGAATAACATGAGAGTCAAGTTAAAGCATATCAAGTTCTCTTACATTAACATCTATCGGGAATAACCCATTTAAGAATTGGAATGTCAGAAGTTCGAAGAACAACCAGAGCGCTCCGTTACAAATGTGGTACTGTACTTCGACGTTTATTACACCCTTTCAATGTACTCACATTTATGATAATTTGTGCCATTAGCTTTGTAATAGTTAATCAAGTTTTTGAAACGAATCAAGAGTTTACAGCCTCACATCTAGATGAATTTCAACCGGCAAAATTCACAAAACATACCTTTGAAACTGACTCAGGAGGGAAAACATTGGAAAAACGCCAAAGTGTGAGAAACCAAAAACTAGTCTCTCAAACTCAAGCTCTTGCTCTACAATCTGATGCCAAGCCAAAGGATAACATTGCAGTTGCTGAAATAGATAGTGATGCCGAATTGCCACCATTAAGTCCACCGAAACATCTACCGGTCATTAAAGTACAGTACAATGCTAAATATCCTCGATATAAACCCCATTCTTCCAGAAAGGTTAAGTTTATAACACCTAAGAAACTTACCAATCGAGATGTTCTTCATGCTATGGCCCATCCTAGGTTGTTTCCAACCAAATCGGAGCCTGTATTCCAGCGTGGTGAAGCTCGAATAGCAACTAGTCTAAATGATTGGATTCAAGCAAACAGTCAAAGAGATCGCAACAAGTTTTTAGTATATTCAGCTTATTGGGATGACAGATTTGATGCAAATAATAATGTCAGAATACTGGCAATAATGGTGACAAAAAATGCACCCTCTGTATATTGTAGGCTGTCTATGGCAGACGGCACTACCATAGATGCCAGAGTGATTAAAAAAGTCATGAACGAACATTGGAAGCTCAGGTACTCATCTTGCTTCTTGTCTTGTGAAGTTCCTAAGAACACTAGTCCACCCTTAAAAGTACTCGTTTCTCTCAACCGTAATTTCACATTCTCCGCCATGCTTCCCGTGCATCAAAACAAAGAAAATATTGCTTCGCCGAGAGGGGACCTGGCAGTTTGTGTAAAACCTCTCCACTACTTTTACGACAGGGCCACGTGGTTACTGGAATTCATCGAATTCCATCGTATCCTCGGGGTGGAACATTTCTTCTTTTACAACCATACCGTCGGTCCAGCAGTAGACGCTCTTCTTAGATACTACATGAGTCAAAATATTGTTACTGTTTTACCTTGGAGTCTTCCAATTCTCTCCCAGAAGGAGATTCGAACTGAAGCTATCTTTTCTTCCTTGAACGACTGTGTCTTCAGGACCATGTACTTGTTCCATTATGTGATTTTGTTGGATTTCGATGAGTACATTGTTCCAAGAGAACACGAGAGCTACCTGGATATGCTTCATCAGTTGGAAGAAGACAATAAACACATTCGAGGTCGTCCCGGCAGCTTTGTCTTTAAAAACACTTTCTTCTATCTCTATTGGGAAAATGATACCACTGTTTACGGCGTGGAGCCGGAAAGACCTCCTCAGTGGGTGCCTTATTTTCTAACCCAGTACAAAACTAGAAGGTTGTCATCGTCTATGAAGGTTGGAAGTCGTTCCAAGTACATAGTTGTGCCGGAAAGGATTCTAGAAGTGGGGAATCATGTAGTATGGAGACACACATCAGGTAAGAAAATTACTACTTTTTGAATGAAGTACTACTTGAAGAATTCCTTGTCATGCACACAAAAAATACAGCTTCTGACCGGATAGTTACAAAAATGCTTGCTACTTACCACCATTATCTTCCATTTTAAGGATGAAAATAAAAAAAATCCAGCCCTTGACAATCAAAATTTAATCCAACCCTTGACACTATCTCAAAAATCACCAAATTGGCACGTTTTAGTTGGGTTTCACCAGCATTGAGTTAAAGTAGACACTTCACAGAACACAAAATAAAATAATTAGAGAGAATTTTTTACTATCCATTTAGATCTAGAGAATTAGCGATTTATCACCAAAAATTGTTTCAACGTCAAGTGGGTTAAACTGCCTTTCATCTTTTTATAATATGCGACCTCGATCTACCTTGTATGATCTATCTTATATAATATATATGCATATAATTATAAAGAGAGTGTCAAAACAAAATTTATTTATATTTAAGCTATCATCTTTCAGTTTTAAATGCTTAGTTCTATAGAATTTTAGGCACTTTGTATACGATCGACCAATTCCTTCAAATCAAGAAACGTCGCCAAATGCCACAGT